>JAWNPO010000553.1:0-14431 GCA_035047525.1 Drosophila quinaria
CATAATAATAATAAATAAATGTATACTAAGATCAATATGATGGCAGTTTGAATAATTTAGCTGGAATATTTAAGAAGGTTTGAGTTCATCCAAAATCTAAAGACATTCTATTTTAGGAATAGCAGCCATTCCCCTCCAGCTTTATGGTCGTTCATCCCAGTAAGCAATTGTTGTGATTCGCTCTCGTATACACAAATACTGGGTCCCACTTCACTATGGGGCGAAATCCAATATCTCGAATATTAATTAATAACTTTAAAAGTAAGCTAGATTTTTGAATGCGGTTTTTTTATTTATATTATGTACACCCTCAGAAATATTTTTGGAAAAGTGGGCGTGTCACCACCCCCGCCCTTAATTTTTATTTTTTTTTATTTTTTTATCGGTAACAAGTAAGTTCAATTTTTTTAACCCAAATAACAATCATTGACCTTGTATATCATTAGCAATTAAAAGAAAAGTGGGTGGGTCACCGCCCTCCCCAAAAAAAAAAAAATTAAAAAAAAATTTTTTTTTATATTTTAAAATTTAATATCTACATGAATATATATTTACTAAAATACATCTTTATACATACAAATAAAGTTATCATATTGGAAAAACATAATTTTGATGAAATTCATCAGTTAAAGGAACAATAGTTGAAATTAATTGTAATTTTCTTAATTTTCAATTTCTTCATCAAACATAAAAAACCATACGGGTAATTCTTCTTCATATTCCTCAGATGTTTGAAATGGGCCTTCCATTTCACATGATAATTTGCCAATTATTGATGCCATTTGATTCGTTCAACTATAATTTAGTTGTGCTCATTAACCAATTTGAATGTCTTTTTTCAAAATATATTTTGATTCTGTTGCATTTCTTCCATTTGGTACTTAAATTTCGGCATATAATTTGGCTTTTGTTTATTAAATAGGATTCACATTTTAAAACAATTATTTTTTTATTTAGTTTCCTCTTAAAAAAATCAATACTTTCATTTATTTGGTTATGGCTGCCTTTCTCCTTGCACCATATGTCAAACAGCTCCACATTTATAAACTCGAAGTCACCAGCAAAAAATTAATTTGCGCCGATTGTCGCAAATTGTTCACATTGAGACATATTTCCTTTAAATAACAATGAATGGATCTACGACATACAGTTGGAATTACATTAAGCCTCGTTAAGCATCATTGCTAAATTCTTTCGCAAAGTTGATATTTCTTTCCAAGAAATTACGTTTCAAAGCATTATCTAATATAACAAAATATAAACAGAACACGCACAAATACAGAATACTAGTACAACCAACACATAGTATAAACCCGTATAATTGGTATCCATTTTAAATATTGTAAAAAAAATGATTAGCGATTGTGCAATACCAATTTGAAAATAGGCTGCCAAAATGTTAAAATGCTAGCGCAAGTAATTTTCGAAAGCAACAGCTGACTTTAACAGTTGTCAGGGCTAACATTTTTCTGTTATTTACATTTTTGGTACAGAGCTTTACAGTTTGAAGTTTTCTTAAGATGTTAACACCAAAAAGGTAGTAAAATTAATACCTTGATAAAATGACTAAATATTCGATTTTTCGGATTTCGCCCCATAGTGCACTTGTCCATCATTGTGGACAATTCTCATTCTCCTCGAGAATATTTCGTAGAGAATAAAGATTGACAAAGAGCTTAGCAATAAGTTCCCATCCGGAAAACGGAAATGTAAAAAGCAGGAATTGCAAATAAGAGTTATGAGGAGGTAAAAAATCAAGCACTAAAAAAATGAGAGGGACATTGAAAAAAATTGCACTTATGCTTTTTTTCGAAGGACTATCCAAGAACAGGATACATTTTTATTTCCAATTTTTGTTTTTGAAATTATTTTTAACTCCTATTATCAATTTGTATGATAAAAATGATATGTAGGAGATATTTTTCAATGTTTATTTTAAAGTTAAAAAATAAAAAGAGTTATTTTTAATTTTCATCATTAAAATCAAAAATAAAAGTTATTTTCAACTTTTATCATAAAAATAAAAAAAAAATAATTTCAAATATCTTTTGATCGGGAGGGCTCATTTATTGTACCACTGTATAAAGGTATGATAATTTTATGGGCCATGATAGAAAGGTAATGAAGTGTAGATAAAATATATAGGCTGTTAAGTAAAATACGACCTTCAGATCAAAATATATTTTAAATCAACTTTTATTTTTGATTTTTATGCTGAAAGTTGAAAACAACTCTTATTTTGCAACTTTTAAATTAAAATTGAAAAATAACTCTTATTTGTATTGTAATGGATTAACTAATTTATTTTAAATTTATGACAGAGTAAGATTTTAAAAAATTTGCAATCATGTACTTATCAAAGCAAATTTTAGTTAAATATAGCAAAAATTCAAAACGTAATTTGAAATATTTTCGTGAATACTTCAATTGCTGCTCATTTAAATACAAATAATAATCATTATTCAATTCTAGAAATTACATTAATATTTATGAAAAGAACTTTTGAGGAGAAGTTTTGTGAATAATAAGTAGGAGTTGTAGACAAAGTGCTTTAACATAGCATAACGATATAGGATTTTGCCTTCTCGTTTCTTGATTTAATGACAACAGCACTTAAGCAACAACAACAGCAACAATGAGAAAAATAAAAGCAACAACAATGGCAAAAGTAAAAATTCAAAACGGCAACAGCAAAAGTAAACTGAAAGTTTATTAAAAATTTACAAGCTGACAGACCAACCGCAGGCAATAACACACACACTCACAGACATAGAGAGAGAGACAGAGGGAGAGAGAGAGAGCGAGAGAAAAAGATGAGGAAAAATAACAAACAGATAGCAAAGCAGTGAAATGAACTCAAGTGCAGCCGCAGCAGGTGGCAGCAATGTTATTGTTGCTGGAACGGGCTGAAACGGGTTGAACGGTTGAATAGTGATGTAAAAAAAACATCGAAAAATCGACAGGTTTTGGCGGGTGCGATTTTCTAGTACTCGCGATTATACTTTTGACGATAAATCGAAAACTCTATATTTCTTTGTTTAAAACAAGCATTAAAACAATGATTTATTTAAAAGTAATCTCGATATATCAGTTTTATTTGTCGTTATATTGACAACTCGATTTTAGCGTTGACGATTTTAATATATCGATTTAAAATTTGATACAGAATTTGGATTTACAAAACCGTAACCGTAAAGATTCATGCATAACGATTAAGTTCGGTTTGGTCAAGCACAAAATTTAATTATGATGTTAAGATGTAATCATCGTTTGTAAGAATTCTAAATTCTGACTGTTTTTTCTATGTTTTTTAATGATCTCAATAAAAAAATATTAATTTTTTAATATTTGTTTTCAAATTAACATATCTTTAACATTTCTAATATTTTTTTTTGTGAACCGAAATCATACCGGTAACCGTTACATAACCGATATTCAATCATTTTAAGCAAGCGATAACCGATTTTCGTTTCGGTTTGATACCCTGGTTTTGAATATGATTCATGCATTTAATACACCCTACGCTAATGTGCAGGGTATTCAAAATTTGCCATCTCTCGGTAACCTTGTCTCGCTGCTCCCCTCGGGGTACAAACGTTGGAGCAACCATCATCATCAACCACAACAACAACAACAACAACCACAACAACAAAAACCACAACAACAACAACATCAACAGCAAGAAGATGAAGAAGATGAGGCAGCAGTTGCTCTGGTTATACATACAGATAAACATACACAATATCCTTCATGTCAGAATGTCCTGTGGCTTTTGTAGTTGATGTGGTTACAGGCCTGTGCCCCAGTGTATATGTATGTATGTGCCCACATCCTTCTCTATGTGTGTGTGTGTATGAGTGTTGCAGTCAAGAGTAAAAAGGCAGCAACAAATCAAGCGTTGCCTTATTTACCTATGTGTATGTGTATATGTGAGTGTGTGTGTGTGTGTGAGTGACTCTGTAAGGACATTGAGCGCTTAATTAAATTAAGGCAGCTTGATGGACAGCAGCTACTAGACATAGAGACGCAGTCGACAGGCAGCCCAGTCATGCCCATGCCAGACATCCGCCCCTTCCGGCCACGTTAAAGCCAACCAATCAGCCAGGTGTTGCTAAAGTGCCGTTCTAGCCTTGCCAATATATTTCTATATTTTTTTACAAGAGCGTATACATCTGTGAATGTGTATTTATGTGCGAGTTTAGTTTGTGTGCTGTCATTCAAATGTCACTCAACATTTCCTTCAAATTTTACAAAATAAATATGCATTCATGTATACTTCAGTTATTATTAACTTTATTAAACACAAAACATTAACGTTTTTTGCCAAGTGTTTTTAAAGTGCTTCAAATGAACCTCTGCCGTTTAATAAACTAATAACTTAAACCTAAATAAATATTCAAAAATGTGGTAAAATTTCTTGTTTTTTTTAAATAAAAAAGTAGGAAGAAAATTAATGTACATAATAAAAATATCAATAAATTTTATAGATTAAAAAAGTCACGCAAAATAATTTAAATTAAAAATGGAGTGTAATGGTAATTATACCCGTTGCTTATAAAAATAAGTAAAATGGGATATTGTATTCGTTGCAATGTATGTAACAGGGAGAAGGAAGCATCTCCGACCCTATAAAGTATATATATTCTTGATCAGCATCAACAGCCGAGTCGATATAGCCATGTCCGTCTGTCCGTCTGTCTGTCTGTCCGTCTGTCCGTCCGTGTGAGCGTCTAGATCTCAGAGACTATAAGAGCTAGAGCAACCAAATTTGGAACACAGATTTCTATAAACCCCACGCAGATCAAGTTTGTTTCAAAATTTTGCCATGCCCCTTTTCGCCTTCGCAAATTGCACGCACAGTTTTCAAGATATTACATTTTTTTTACTTATTATCGTTAACTACTATTATTACCTATCATCCTACTAAATCGTAACAAGAGCGGACAAATAGAAAGGTGGTAATGGCTAATTACAGTTTTTAAAAAATATAAGTGCCTAAAAGCATGCAATAAAAAATATTTAAAAATTAATTAAAATAAGTAACGGGTATTCTATAGTCGGGAGCTCCACTATAGCCTTTCCCACTTGTTTTTAGTATTACATTTGAGCTTCCATAACTCGAACCTCTATAATTCAAATTTCTCTCTAGCTCGAGCTAAATTAGTGGCAGTAAAATTAATAAACTGAAGAAAAAGGACCCTATAAGTCGAATATCTCCATAACTTGAAACCGTTCTTTGTATGATGGTGACACGAGTTAGGGAAGTTCTACTTGACATTTCTGCATTATGCAAATACATTGTAGAATATGTTTTAAGGTTAAAAAAAATAATTCAATATTGCCTTTAACCAATCTTTTTAAAAAAATTATTAAAAATTTATTTAATTACGGCATATTAGAGGTCGTATCTATGTAATTGAATAGAATAATAATACATGCGAAAATAACCTGAATAAAGTGAGGCCCTTAAAGTGCTCTCAACGTTGTGCAAGTCCAAGTTTAAAGCACTTATTCAAGCACGCACACACAGACACACACACACAGACACTCACACACACACGCACACACACACACATAGACAAATGCTCATCGGAAACATTAACGGTAATGACAACAACAACATTGGAACGACACTTGTTCGCAAGGACAACCGAGAAATCCATAAACTTAAAGTATGCTTTTGTGCGCTTTTTTACTGCTTTCTGCTGGGAGGGTAGAGGAGAAGGAAAATAACAAAGCAAAAAAAAAAAAAGCAGGCTGACAATTTTAAATCAGCTGTAGCCTGTAGCCTGTTGAGCGAGCGCGGCACTTTGAAACGACTATTAAAAGTATTTCATACTTCAATTGTGTATTTGTGATTGAATTCATTAGTTAACTACAATCAGTGGGAATCTTTTGATATTCACACCTATTTTATTCACCCAATTCTTTCATAATTCCACAATCAATTTTCTAAGCGCTTTCTATAGCGTTATGCCTTAAGAATTTCACTTCTTTTTCTTTTTTAATTTGTTTATTTTTTTTTTAATATTTATTCTCAGCTTGTTAGCTGCCGTCTTTGTAGTCGTCGCTATCGTCGCCGTTTGCTGTGAACCAACCGCACGCGTTGCGCTCGAATCAAACACTGAGCGCAAACCAAATGAATCGTGTTCAGAGAAAAGCAAGCAGAGAGCACACACTCAGCCGGCAAGTGCAGATTTGCACGGTTGTTGTTGTCTGCGCGCCAAAAACGTGCGAACGTAGTGGGAGACGAGCTAACGCTTGCGGTGAGAGAGAGCAACAGCACAGTGGCGTCGCTTGAGAGGGGCTGCACTCTAGGTGATTTTCGACCAGCTCTCTCTCATAGCTTCTAACTACGCATTATGCATTTTAGTTTTCGCTAATTTATTACGTGTGTCGTTTATTGATGACTTGTGTATTTGGAAATAAACACTTGCGCCTACACCCGAATGTGACTTAGCGCACAAGCATAGCCAAAGGCCACCTGTAGGCATCGTGAAGTAAACTTTCGGGAGAGCCAACGAGCTTCACAACTCGTACACATTCAAGTTCTCTCAAAGTTAAGATTCGAGCTTTACTGCCGGTTGACAACGGTAACTGTTGCCTTTCATTCCGAAGCAAAAGAATTTGGATTCATCCCGTGTTTTAACTTTTAGCATTAGGCTGGTAATTAACTTTTTACAAATTCTCTGACAGAGAATCTCCGGATAATTATAATAACTTATAACATACTTTCAGTATATGCACATATAAAAAAAAATTCAAGTGCTTAAGCTCTCTTTCTATAATGCAAAGCCAAATAAAAACTTCTAATTAACAATATTTTAACAATTATTATAACTATAAACATTTTATTTTTTATTATTAATGTAGCTCAAAGCATATTATAGTCAGAAGCACATAGTTTTAATCTATTTAAGTATTTGTATACATTCATATATAAATTTTTTTTATACATATTTTTTTTAATATTTAAAGACCTTTGACTCTTTTCGGGTGGCAACGTTGTTAATGCAAGTGCACTTATCTATAAAATTAATGTGTTGTTTCTAGATTTTCACTTGTTATCAGCATAGAGTATGACGACTATTAGATTACTAAAGGCGAACAGGAAAAACAGACAGCCAATAGCTTATCGATAATGGGCAACAACAAGACTTTAAGTCATAAATAACTCGTGGACGGTGCAACAGTCGAGCATACTCAACTGTCGGAGTCCCCGTACTTACTATGTACTTACTACTAAAAACAAACACCGCTTTAAATAAAATAATATAAATCGCTACAAAAATATTATAATAGTTATGTACTAAGCCCCATTTTTTCAATGTCTAAATAAGGTTTTTGATAACTATTGAAAAGAAAATTTTACGTAAAATGTATAGAAATTAATGTCATCATTAATGTAAGATACCCTGTGCCCTGGCACACCGATAGCCTAATACTTATTTGCACGCCATTAGGCACACCAAAGGTTTGATGATGTCGCATTAAGTTTTCGACTAATTGTTTTTATTACATATTAAACCAAATATGAATTCAAAATAGAAAAACAGAATGTGCCCAATCTATGAGTTCGGTTGAGATACTACAAAAATTGCATACTTAATCTATATTTTCGATCAATCGTTCCTATGGTAGCTAACGGTCAGACGGACAGACGGACATGGCTATATCGACTCGGCAGTTGATGCTGATCAAGAATATATACACATGCTTTATGGGGCCTGCCGCGCCTCCTTTTGCTGTTACGCACATTTTTTTATTGTGATAAAGTTAATAGACCCCAGTACTTCTTTTGAAGTGCGGGGTCTAAAAACGAGGTAACTAATAAAGTTAAAAGTATTCCAAGACGATTAAGTTGCAGAATTCAAATCACACAGCACTATCACACACTTTTTATAAACATTGTTTCTTATATAATTAACAATAGATAGGATCAACCATGACTATACTATCAGAACTCACACTTCTCAACAAGGCAACCGCTCACAACGCCGTTAAAATTCAAACTGAGCAGCATCGCTGACCCGCCCGACTATTTAAGTGTTTGCCGAACCGCACGAACACAAACAAATATTATGTGAATATAATAATAACAAAAATCAACTTCTACAAAAAAATAAACGAAGAAGGGAGAAACCGAAGGCGAGAACAACAAACAGTGTTGTGTTCGTCGACACTATTATCATTCATTCATTTTGTGATTGCGGGGGGTTATCGGAACAAAACTGCCGAACATTTCCACAGATCTAGCGTTCATTGCGTGTTCTCTAAAAAACTTTGACTCGAATCAACTCAGGGTCGACTGGGAGACACCCTATATACAGTTCTTATCTTATATAAACATGTGTACTTTCTCTGGAACATTCAAATTTTTCCAATGCGATTTTACTTTCTTAAGTAACATTTGCAAAAATTGATGAAATACTACTGATATAACATTTTGCGTACGATAAACGATACTTATCGTTATATGATCGATTTGTCGATCATAGTTTGGTCGTCTGAATGTAATAACGGGTATTTTTGCTTTCAATTAAGACCCGAAAGAACACTCAGTGCAAAGATCAAATATGAACGTATTCGTAAATTTGCATACATTTCATAATTAATTTATTATCTTCTGACAGCATACTCTTTATGGTATTTTTTCTATTATTTTAACTAAAATTAAATGCTCGTGTTTCACTTTCACTTGACCTTTCAAGTGTTTGCATGGCCAACCATTATTTTTGACTATCGTGAGAAATTATCTTTAGTTATAATTCATATTTTGCATGTGGACAATGTACTTTCGATATAAAAAGTATGACAAATACTGGCCTAAAAGAGATGACTTCATAATCTGCTAAATAACAGGAAGGAAACTCATATTTTGTGTCAATATAATATATGAGAAAATTTCAGTATCTAAAAAGAGTATTTAGACATAATCATGAAATAAATTATGGTTTTCATTATTGATAATTATTCGTCTAATTCAATTAACATGCATAGGAATCTATTATGAAATTGTCTGAATTATTCAGCAGATAAACAAAGAATTTTAATACGCACATCAAACTTTTATCACGTCATCATTTCCTTTGGTTTTGGTTTATGGAGCCAATTGTTAATGCCAAAATGGGAGTTCATTATAAATCGGTCGCGACCGAAATACTAATCAAAATTCTTTAAACCAAAACTAACAAAAAAAAAAAATTTATAGCGTTTTCTAATTGTGTGAATGAATTTAGTTTTGTTCTCTAAATAAATATGTAAATTGCGTTGCCATACGCTGCTTGTCACGTTGAGAGTCCGGAATTAGGAATTGTTATTATACATACTCATATTCGTATGCAAAGATAAACATTATACTATGATTATTTATTGTGCTTGAATTTTTGTTTGCACTTCACTTGTCCAGTCGCTAGAAGTGCCACTGGATAGCAGGAATTTTGTATTTCGTATGGCAAATATAAACAAAAACAAATTCAAAATAAGCTCAAACATTATGGGGTGTTAAATCGGTTATGGGCAACTTACCACCTGTTATTTGTTATTGTTTATGATGCACTTTGCTGGAAATATGTATTATAATATTATAATATATGCACGCGCAACACACGACACACAACACTAAAGTGGAGACCGAAAACCTGAAACAGACTGCAAATGAAATGAACAAAACACAAAAGTGACAGATGGATGCTCCCCAGAGAGTGAGAGCAGCGCTGAGCTGAATCCCAAAGAGAGAGAAAAAGACAGAGTGAGAGGGAGAGAGTAACAGATTGGGTATCAGATATGAGAGCGAGCAGTATCCAAATTTTAGTCATATTCAGCGCGAGAGCCAGATCGCAACTGAAGCGCAGTGTATCAGACTCTCTCAGTGGTCGCCGTTTTGACAGTTGGCTTTGGCACGTTGGATAAGCAAGATAATAGACCAGATGTACTAAGAGTAATCACAACAAAGAAGAAAAGGGTGGATAAAACAAATGTAATTAGATAACAATGGACACAGAGCAGCAACAGCACCAAACGAGCAACATCAACAGCAACAACAACAACAAGTGTGACAGCGAGAAATGTCAAAAGGTTAAAAGATTTGTGATCATCGCACTTCTCGTCACCATTGGCATTTTGAGCTGGCATTTTTATGGTGCGTAAGCTGCTGATTGACCTTCACTCTCTCTCTCTCTCTCTCGGCCAAGCTAACCAACAACGCGTTGTTACATTTACAGAGTATTTCCACAGCAAGCCACTGCCCAAAACGCCAGACGATGTTCTGTCATTATCCCAGGCGCTTTTCGCCGAGGAATCCGCGCCCAGTGAGTATCTCTTCAAGGTGAATTTGCAGGGTAAAACAAGTTCAAGTGCACGCGATGACCGAGCATCACAACCGTAAGTACAACAACATGCATTCATATTTTGAAATATTTCAAAACGTTTTAATGCGATCCCAAACACCAAAATAGTCTCTTTGAGCTGCACAACGATCTGCTCGCCAAAAGTGGCAACTCCACAACGGCTCTCTTACAGCGCCTCTTTAACAACTACGAGCTAGATGTGGGCGTGGCAGAGCGGATAACGCCCGATCATGAACAGGAGCAACTGGACTTTCTCCGGGCTGTGATGAACACTCGCGTCATGAAACTCTCTATGCGCTTTCTTGTGAGAAAGGGTAAGCACTTGAGATACCCCTCAATCTACTTTTTGTATCTGTGATTAGATTCGGTTCAAAAATACGTTTTATCAATGTGATTTCTCGACATAATCTAAATTTATTTGGCTCATGATCTATACTAATTGCCAATTAACAATATATTAATATTTATATAGGCATAAGCAGGCAAAAAGAGGCATTTTTTCCTCATTTTCATGCAAAAAGTGCCTTTTTTGCAGTTTTCAAAAAAATTTAAAATATACTAGCGAAGAGATATTTGAAAAATAGTTTTTTGCAGTTACTATTTGAATTGTTTGAAGAAACTTTTTGCATCAAAGTATTTTTTTTAAATCAAGGAATAAAGTGGAAGAAGTGGACGTTTACAAAAATTCGAAAATTTCAATGGGTACCTATTGGGTTTAGGAACTTTGCGTTAGGTATGTTCAAATTATGAGTAGAATTAACTTTAAGTGGTGCCAAAATACTTATGCCTATGACTGTATATACATTTGAATGATTATATTTGCCTGCTTTCTAGATAAGTTATGAGATAACGAAAGAGTTTTAAATAGATAACAAGCAAGAGCTTCTGTGTTATAAGCTCCTAATCTCGTTAAATCAATAGCCTGATAATTTAGCTAGCTTTTTATATTTTCTGTTAATTGGTAGCAGATTTGTTAAAAAATAATTTTATTATTAAAAAAAATAATAATAAATTATTTGCACTTATTCTTATTATTATTACTTATTGTTGTCAATCACTGTGTTGACGGTAGTGACAAATGTTGCAAAAGACGTTTTTTAAATTTATAATAAAACTTACTTAATTTATAACTATTTTAATTATTATAATCAAAAATACGCTTCGAATGATATCTCGATTATCAAAATCCGACCAAAGATTCAAAAGATAATTTAATTTTAAATTTTTAGTGGTCGCAAAATGAAATGAAAAGTTTGTTTGTTTGTATAAAAGCATTGAGATAGCTTAAATGTTTAATTGTGGACTCATTCCCTATTATAAATCTAGAAAATTTTGTTGCACGACTTTTTTAATCGCAAAGGCCCGCTAAAACTGATAACAACTCAGTTTTCAAACGACATAAAACTACGAATATGTTCCATATGACGTCCATATGATATTTGGCGATCTGAAAAAAAACCACTCTTCAGATCACTTTGAAACTATGTTGTAGTTAAAACAAAACGAGGTTCTTTGATATATGACAGATCTATCAAAAATAATTTAGGCATGATATTACTTTTAAATAAATTTCCTTGGCAGTGCCAAATTCCAAACATTTTTTAAAAATTATCTTTATATATAAAAAATACAGAAAATTTAATATCAGAAATTTTACTGTATGAAAATGTTTTCGTCAATAGATTATTACCTCGTAAAGAGATTTTTTAGAAGATATTGTTTTTTTTTTACAATTTATTTGATACTTTTATTTCTATCTAGAAATTGTCAGTGAAGACTACGATGAACAGCTGAAATTACTTCAGGATCTTTGGTTCACGCCTTATTCTCGAGGAAAAGGTATTGTGGGCAGCTCCAGTTTTGAGCACGTTTTCCTGGCGGAACTTCGGGAACAGTCAGTGCTTGGACTCCACAACTGGCTGTACTTCGCCGAGCAGGAGCAACAGGGACACGTGGACTACAAGGGTTGGTTGAATCGCGCTGACACGGGCAGGGTATGTAAAACGAGTTAATCATCTTACCATTAGTTCTGATTGCAAATCGTTTTTATTTGTAGCATAATCAATTTGCGCTGTCGCTTCGGTACAGTTTATTTGGCATACAAAAGCCATATGGTGGATTTTTGGTGGGCGTTTCGCCCGAGCTGGATGTGAGTCTGTATACGGTGTGCTTTTTGGTCACTCCCGAAAAGGAGCCTTGCGAAATCCAGCTAGGCAAAGCCAAGTTGACAATTGTGTCGCATGTCTGGAAATGGAATAACAAGCGACTCATAGCTACCGCCTATGTCCAAATTCCTTAAGACATAATAGACAATAGTTTAATTTTTATAGCTAAACAACCTAATTAGCAGGGACCGTTATCATTATGAGTTATATTATAAAAATTACATAGTAATGATTACTTTAAGATTTTTAAGGATTGATTTCAATGATAATGATTAATCTTGAGCGAAAAAATAAATCTCACAAGTAATCATTATTTGTGATTTTTATTTTTTCGCTCAAAATAAGACTCACTTTTCAAAAAGTTTACGTAATCATTTTAAATATTTTTTTTTTTGCATTTACGGGTCCCCTGGGTTTTTTTTAGTGGATATGCAAAAATACTGGGTAGAAATCATACATAAAAGCCATGAATTTAAAGTGAGTTTTATTTTGAGCGAAAAAAACCAAAAATCATAAATAACGATTATATGTGTTTTATTTAATCATTATCATTATTTTTTTGTAGATGTATTTTAGTCATTGATTTTTTAATGTGAAAAACTTTTAATAGTCATTTTTTGCGGTCCCTGCTATTTAGAAATTTGTAATTCTTGCGTAACATAATTGGTTGCTTTTCTTAACTGTCCGTAGATCCAACTGTGAATATTGTTCTTAAAGTCATAGAGTCTTGCGAATGTGTATTTGTATATATTTTAAGTATTACCAGTTATTATGAACTTCTGACTAGTGACGGCTAAAGTGCGTGCCACCGTCAATTTGTTGAGCTGTCAGTCTCCAGTCAGTTTTAGCCAACAGTTTGGTTGAGTTGTTTTGACAGCTTTGCATGGGATTAAGTCGTTTGCTGTTACAATATCCCTCCAAGTTTTTATTAGTTTTAACGTTTATGTTTATGGATTGTTTGCCGAATTGTATTGTGACCTCTAACTTGACACTTGACATTGAAAGTACCCACAATAAGGAAGCAATAAAGAATCAAGTAATCAAACAGGAGTCATTTAAAATCTATAGTCTAAATGGAACATTATTTATTATACCATAAATGTCACGACCTATTTTGCAAATATTATAATTTTAATCAATGTTAATTTTTGATATCTAAATATCCTATTTTTGATACATCTACTGTATGTAAAAAGCAACATATTATTTTTTACAAAAGATACACATTTCTATATATTAATAATTGATATTAAAATCTGTTTGACTTGTCATCGAATCTATTTTTGGTGTTACCAAAAATAAATGTATTTATATATGATTTTTATATTTCTCTCGTTTAATTTGTGATGCCAAAAATATCTCATAGCCAAATTGCTCCATAAAAGTCTCAATCTCTATAGAATAATTTTAAAAGTTATATTTCCAGCAGGGGACACTTGTGTGGAAACAGAAATGTGAGTTTGGTAAAAGTTAAAATCTGGCGGTTACCTTGTGTTATTTTCATACTTACTCGTACAATACACTGTTTTTCAAATGTCTTGAGCTATTACAAATTTTTCAATACCGAAAAAATGGTGACAAGCAATTAATTCCTGTTATTAGACTTTCGAATTGATTCTGCTTAATTTATTACAAGTTTAATTTCTCAAAGCGCCATCTTATTGCATAATAAAATTATCTCAGCTCTGTTGTATGAAAATTTCAGCTAGATTCAGCTAGATTTAACCATTTGGCCTACACAATGATTCTTAGTCAGTTCACTATCGATTGCTTCCAAACTCAGTACTTTTTTTGGAATGGAATGATTTGAGCTCTTATAAATATCGGCGCTATTTATTATGTTTGTGATATACAGGGGTGACACAGAAATAACTTTCTCTTAAATTTGTATGAAATTGATGATAAATAAAAATATAT
>JAWNPO010000554.1:3970000-4153313 GCA_035047525.1 Drosophila quinaria
AAAAAAACTTGAGATTGCCATGGAGATGGGAGAGGGGAGAAACAAGGGGAGGGGGAAATTGGAGGTTGGTTTCTTGGCAACAATTTCATATTAAAGGCACTTGACTGCCGTTCCTCCGAATCTGTTTCCATTTCCATTTCCATCCAAACTCTTGACTTTTCACCTGGTTCTGTTTCTCTTGCTGCTTGGAATTCCATTCAAGTTGCTGCACGCAACCAGGAGGAGGGTGCAACTAAGAGAGGGGGTGCAACTATGAGGAGGGTGCAACTGTGAGAGGGGCTGCAACCACTTGAACCACAAAATCCACACAAAACATTTTTGCAAGCCAAAAGTTGTTCGTTGTTTGTCTAGTTCGTTCTCCCACTGCCAGTGCCCACTGTACTGCATTATTTGTGCCTAGAGCAACATTCAAATATTAGCTCGAATTTATTAAAACATCAGACGAAACAACTCATGTGAGTTGGAATTCGGAGTACGGAGATTGGGATGGGAATCCTGCCCAGAAATAGACGGAGGTGCGACTCCCAAAGCTGTTAATCTTTTTTCAACTTTGTAATTACTTTGGCAGTCAGGAAAGTTTTGAGAATTTGAAGCGCACATTTGGAAATTGTTTTCAAAACAAGAAGAAATAAAACCACACACTCTCTAGATCCACACACGGACAGACGGACAGACAGACGGACGGACAGACAGAGGGACAGCATCAACTTGTATATCTGGGCGAGACTCAACTAAATCACTTTCTATTCAACAGGACTCTTTAACGAGCAGACGACACAAAAAGGACAACAGGACAACGAGGACACGTGCTCAACACCAACACCAACAACAACAACAACAACAGCAACAACAACAACAACAACAGCAACAACAACAACAATTGGATGCAACCACTGACCAGTGGACGAGACGTTGCCAACGTGACGATCCACACAATCAGCAGCAACAGAGGCAACCAGTTGGTCGGGAGGGGGCAGAAGGAAGAAGGGGAGGGAACAGGGGCAGGGAAGGCCAATAAAAAAGCTAACGAAATGCGGATGTCGCTGGCAGTCGACAGGCGATTCCACCAGCAACAGCAACAGCAGCAACAACAGCAGCAACAACAACAGCAACAACAGCAACAACAACAGTCGCAACCGCAACAAAAACACAACTGGCAAAGTTGAACTCAGTTCGAAAGAGGCAACAGCAGAAGAGAGAGACAGAGAGAGGAGGAGAGACAGAGACAGCGAGAGGGAGAGGGAGAGGGAGAGGGAAAGAGGCTGCAGTTGAGGCTAAAAAGTTCCAAATTTGGCAGACAGAATCCTCGTCGCCTTGTCTCCGCATCCGAAGGCGGAACTGGAACTGGAACTGACTCTGGAACTGGAACTGGAACTGGAACTGTGGGCAGCAGATGTCGAGGCTGTTGCTGGATTTGAATTTGATTTGAACGCTTCTTTGGGACTGGCAACCAAACAAAAGTTGTGCCCCAAACGGAAGCGTCTTCCCAAATCTCATTTCCCACTCTTCAGTCTCATTCTGAACTGAAGGGAACTCAATGAATCCACACTGAGATTGGCTGGCACTGAGCAAAGAGGGAAAGGGAAAAGGGGCAACTCAATCCCCTCCAGAGAGATGACAAGTTATTAAGGCACGTCTGGAACCGCAATAATCCCGCCCAGACTAGACTCCCAGAGGACTCTCCCACTTCCAGTCACCATGGCATTCTTCAGGAGTGTGCCTCTTCTGCTCCTCGTCTCCAGTCTGACTTGGAGGACGCCTTCGGTCAGCGGATATCTCAACATTTTCATCAGCCACCACGAGGTGATGAAACTGATGGGTAAGTGCCCAAAACAACATGGCCAATGTATCCTAAAGTACTCTAATCTCTGAGAGGGAAAACATATTTCGATTTGAAAATAAATTGATGGAACTTTCGCTGGAGACACGCCCCCAGCCGAGTCCCCGCCCCACAGATATGATTAATAGTTGGAAGGCAAAGTGCGACAGGACAAATTCATTGCTCTTGAACGGGAAAAACAAACAGAGCATGTCTGGGTGGGAGGGAGGGGGAGTGGGGGGAGGGGGAGTGGGGAGGCCAAGGCGTAGGCCACGTCCTAGTCATTAATAGTTCCCAAATAATTGTTGTTGACCATGACGACGACGACGACGACGACGACCACAAAAGTTGCGCGAAAACACGACAAAACAAATCCAAACACAAATCGATTTCCGGCTAGAGTCACCCTCTCCCTCTCTCTCCATCTCTCCCTCTCTCTCTCTCTCTCTCCGTCTCTCCCTGTCACCTTCACCACTCTGTTGACAGCTGCAAGTAGCTGCTCCTTCCCCTCTCCTCCTCCCTCTTCCACTGCTAACGACTTCACAGTCCAGTGGAATCGTTTGTTGTTTGTTTCTCTGTTTTTCCGTTTGTTGCTCCACGCGAGTTCTCATTATTGATGGCGCCAACCATTCAAGTGCCTCCAGGTCGACCTTGTGCCATCCCCATCCCCATCCCCACTCCCACATTCAAGTCCTACAAAATAGTTAGTGTAATAGGCATTCATTCGACGTGCCAAGCCGGAATGATGTCGTGCTCCTCCGCACATTGATTAATGGTGCTCGACTCCGAAATGTGAATCGAGCCTGTTCCCATTACGTCTTCCTCCTCTCCCTCTCCCTCTCCCTCTTCCTCCTCCGACTCTGTGACCACTCCATCATTCCATCATTCGTTCGTTTTCCGGCACTTGAATGTAATTGGAGCAAAATGCTTCCATCTCATTATGCAGCCGTGTTGGACTCCGACTCCGACTCCGACTCCGATAGTCGCTGAATCGGGGCACTTCAATTAGTTAACAGCATAAAAATAATCCCTACGAGTGTTGCACAAATCCGAGATTCGAGATTGATGAATGATTCTGAGCTTGGACCTCCTGAGGTCTTTGCTGCAGCTGTCGTTCGTGTTATTGGGTCAGTGACTTCTCCTCCCACACTTCCACATCCTTTCTCTGTCGGAATTTCCATGTCTTCTCTCTCTCTCTCGGAATTTCCATGTCTCTCTCTCTGCTCTCGATTGCATTCGAGTTCGCTGAGGCATTCACATCTCCCGGGCAATTGACACTTCACAAAGCGGAGCGCATTCCTCTTCCTCCTCCTGCTGCTCCTTCTCCATCGTTACCCTCTGGCATCCTTTGAATTCAAATTGGATTTCATTAGCGACAACTCAAAGAATCTTCCACTTTGTTTGTTGCTCTTTGTAATTTCCTGTCCTTTTCGTGATTGTCCGAGATTCATTCTTCTCATTCATCTCTACTCCCTCCAAATGCGCTCGTTATGTTTTTAACGACCAGTTAACACCCCACTCCCCACTGTCATATTTACCATCCCCCTGGGTGTTTCATTTCAAAACATTTTGAGGACGCTATAGTCGAGTTACTGACTAGAAGATACCCGTGCCTCGGTTAGGTAGAGTGATTCTTAATAACTAAAAAGTGTTTTCACCTTAAAAATTAAAATTAATGTTGCATACTCTACAATGAATACAATATACCCTTGTTTTCTACAAGTGACGGGTATAATTAACAAGCCGCATGAAATCATAGGCACTGATTTACCTCTGCCCTCCAACTCCACTCCTCAAAGCAACCAGCTTCCATACACAGAATAAAAAAATCCGGGCTATTTAGCCCAAATTCAAGCCGAAACGATGTCAGAAGTGGGGTAATCTCGGATTTTCTTAAATCAAGTACGAAATACTTGATTTTTTCAATCCCGAATGCAATCCTGAAATTCTTAAATTCAGGCTAAAAAAAAATATTTTTTTTTGTTGCATTTAAACTTTTTTTTTAAACATTTTTTTTTAAACATTTTTTTTTTAACTTATTTTAATTTTTTTTTTAAACTTTTTTTTTAAATTTTTTTTTAACTTTTTTTTTTAATTTTTTTTTTAAATTTTTTTTTAAATTTATTTTTTTATTTTTATTTTTTTTAATAGTTTTTTTTTTTAATTTTTTTTTACTAACATTTTTTATTTTTACCCTTTTTATCTTTTTAATTGACGGTGGGAATCGAACCAAGTTTTTTTTCAAACAGGTCGGCGACTCTAACCACTGAGCCACCGAACCAGTTGAAATGAGAGAGGCCGAAAGAGAATAAAGTAATTTGGGCTTATTTTCCCATTTTAATCCCGATACAGGCTTGATTATTCAGCTTAAGCCTGGAAACATACTTAAAACATGCAGGTTTAAATCAAGTATTTTAGGCTTGATTTTAGAACGGGTTTTTTTTTTCTGTGTAGGAACATGACATTGCATGAGTTCCTTTCAGGCCTACCCAACCCTCCTCCTCCTCCATGGTCCTCTATGGATATTTGTTCATGTGGAAGACGCGTGACGGTTCCATGACCCAACTTCAATCTCCCACCCCGCTCTACTTTTTTACGAACGCATTTCTTGAATAACTTCACTCAATGTCAGCTCTCAGATTGCTGGGTCTGTGATTGACGTGATGCATTCCCGCAATATAGTATAGAAAATATATATAAAAATCGTGCACACAGTTTACTGCAGTATTTCTATACTTGCCACATGTCGCGTCAAAATTCGACTTTGTTGCACATTGTGAACTGTAAACAAGAGTTAAACGATTTCAGTTCAAACCCCTGCGATGTCTCCTTCCTCTCGATTTCGTACCCTTCGATGGAGCGACGACAACATTAAAATTAAATATTTTTTACGCTATTGTACTAGATTTTCCGCTCTGCCTTCAATTTCGTCATCGTGTTGGCCCAGCAACAAGCAATTTTCGTTTCATCGTTGCCAGGAACAACCAGTCAGGGAACCAGTCAGGGAGGATTCCCCCCCCCCTGTTTCCACCCTGCTCCTTCAGTTCGAGCAACCCCAACACCTTCAAGAACTCACTGTGCAAGGGCGCGTAAAAATGCAATTTCAACAAGTTTCACTTTGATGTGCACATTTCTTGGGACGGAACTCGAACCCAACCCCCGCCCTCTTTCCCAACATCCCAACATCTTCAAATGGAGGAAATTTCCCTTTAAATTAAAAGTTAATGCAAAAGAAAATTATTTTTAATGAATAGAAAACAGTCCGAAAATCGCCGCATTAATAAAAAACAACCCTCAAGACCCGCTCACCCTGAACCCCCCAACCAGCTTTATTGCTGAGTAAGACCAAGGAAGAATAGATGAAAGTGTGAGGAATTTTTAAACTGTGCCAATTAAATGCCGATCTCGACTCTGATTCAAGCAGCAGACAATTAAGAGATTCAAGTCCTGGCAAGGTGTGACCGACTTCAAAGGAGGGGAGAGTGAGAGCTAACATGATAATTTCAGGGAATGCAGCATGCACTCCTTGACAGACCCCGTACTGCCGGGGTTGCCAGCTAATGACACTAATTATCCTCTTAATCTTTTATGCAAATTGTGTGCCGCCATTGTCAAAGTGGAACCAGACGCTGGCACTCCTCAGCACCGCTCCTCGCTGCCCCTCTTGCCACCGACTCCGACTCCGACTCCGACTCCGCCTCCGCCTGCGTCTCCATCTTCCTTCTGCCCCCTCTTGGCGAATGTGTGTCTGCGGTTGCAACGTCACGTATGTGTGTGGCACAGCTATTCAGACAATCGCAGGTATTATAATTATGGGGATGCAGGAGACTCAACTCGAGGAGACGGGGAAAGTCACAGACTCATAAACGAGGCGAAACTTTTGAAGCCGACGGCAAAGTTGGCGCTGTGCAAGGCGCGTGATATGAAAGACGGCCAAAGTTCGAAGCATCAGGACTTGGTCTTGGTCTTGGACTTGGACTTGGAACCATAACCATGTCGTCTTTATCTGTGCGAGAACCACAAACGTGCAGATTTTAAAGACTCTTCAGGTTCTTGTTTAAAACTCGCTAAAGAGGCCAATCGAAAAGTTGAAAGTCGTTTTTGAGAGTGAATCACATTCGTTTCGATTCAGAATCAGAATCAGCGCTGAATTAATTAAACTTGTCACAATCCACATTCCTCGTTCCCTTTGCGGTGACAGGGTAACCCTGGTCATATTATTGTTGTCGTAGGACAGGCAAACAGTGTGGAGAGTGGAGAGGATGGGGCTGACTGACATTGTCCTTTTTCGTATGTTTGTGCATATTTAATGTGAGTCACTGTGAGGCTATGTTTGTGTTTTTCTTACTCCTTCCACTTAAAAAGTGCGAACTGAAAAACGAAAAGGTTAAACCACACAGTAGGGAGCGTGACAGACTGAATAAAAATGATGCATGCCTGATCAGCCTGAAAAGTCAAAGACTGTAAGAGCTACACTGATAAAAAAAAAAGGATCTAAAATCAAGATTTTGGTCTCAGAACTAAGAACTTTGGTCTAAAAAATGCGTCGAGAACATGAAAATCTTGAAGTAAGAAAACACATCTTGATTCTAAGAACATTTCAATCAAGATCATAAATTCTTATATTTTCAAGACCACAAATTTTAGTATTAGAATAAAACTTATTATTTTTTTAAGATTATATGTTCTTATTTATAGACCAAAAAGTTTTGAATACTCAAGACAAAAAATCTAAAATATAGATAAAGCTTCTTAACATTTTAAGAAGAATGAAGTAATTTTAAGTTAACTTGAGGTTTGGTAATGTCAATATGACACTAAACAACAAACAACAATGCAGCTGTTTCAAGAGATGCCAATCTCTATCATCAGTACCGTTGTGTTGACTAGAACAGCGATCCAAGCCTAATGTCATCTTTGAGACTCCAGAACCAGTTGTGAATTTTAGGTCTCAAAAAGTGGCAAAATTTCAAGATTTTTGTTCTTATTTTAAGAGAAAAAGATCTAAGATCTAAGATTTTTATTCTTATATTAAGAACTTAAGATTTTTTAGAATAATATTCTTAGTTTTAGTAATTTGGTCTTAAAATGGTCTTATATTAAGAACAAAATATTTAAGATGAATGTTCTTGATTTTAGAAAGTGGTCTTTTTTTTTCAGTGTAGACACACCAAACTTGGTATGCAGATTCCTCTAATTGCCAAACAATTGCGAATTTAAGAGAAATTCATTTTAAACCCTGTTATTTCAACAGAATAAGTACAGGGTCTCTTTCATTCGAGCTCTCTCCACAGCACCTTTAGTTTGGACCGAGTTTCCCCTTAATGGATAAATAACAAAGGACTCAAAAAGAGAGTTGCCACATTTCTTTTATTGGAAACTGTGCAGTTTGTCTACGGAAAACGGAAAAGGAAAGTAACACACTGGGGAGCAAGGGCAACTCAACGGGGTGCTTAATAATTTCGTATTCAAAAATGAAATGAAACTGTAAAGGAAAGCGTCGATGTCTTAAATAGGGGACTAGACCGAGTCTCGGATAAAAGCTAACGAAAAATGCTTTTTCTTGTTCTGTAATTGGATTTCAAATTGTTTTAAAAATTGAGAAAGCGCCGACTTCTTCATCTTGAAATGCACTCACACCCATATATGCTCTACTTCCTGCCTGACTTCCTCTGCCTTCGGTCCAAACGCAACATTCGACATCCGGCAGAGACTGAAGGGACAATGAAGTTGAAGCGAAGAGAAGAGGAGAGAAGAGAAGAGAGTAAACAGCATTTGCGACTTTCAAGACGAACGCGGACGTAGCTTATCCCTGATCCCAGGCACGTCATATAAAACGCCCGACTAGGACAAAGAGCTGCACGGGAGTGGGAGTAAAGAGACAACAATAAAAGCGGATGAAGAAATTTCATTTCACGTCTTTTTAACTCGAACTAGAGCTCGTCTTTCACCACCCGATGGATGCATGGGGTAAGGTTGGGAAAAGGTAAGGGAAAAATCAGGGATTAGGACGTACCCGTAGCTAGTTAGAGTTACACAAAGCAAACGATGGCAATGTCGATGATGATGATGATGATGATGACGAAACTCTCGTCTCAAATCGAGTTAGACTACAATTGACACCTTTTAATATTTGGTCTCCACCCCCCTGAACTCTCTCCTTCCCCCGGGCATGCCTGTCGCGCGTCATTTGAGACAAACCGAAAGCGAGAACCAATTGACGCTCCCTGCATTGTCGCCTGCTGGTGACGGATTCGATTTCGATTATTATTGTGTCTTGAGTTTTGTTTACCGAACTTGTCTCCCGCCCGCATTCGTTCCCCTCATGTCGAGAAAATCAATTTCCGTTGTACGTTGGGTGGAGGGTGGAAGAGAGGGGGAAAATGGTGCCGTCAACTTGCGGGAAAAGTAAACAAAAACTGCACAAAGTTTGCACAGCAGTGGAAAATTCTAAGGATAAGGTGAAAATGAGACGGGCGATGGTGTAACAAAGCAAATTGTGAAATAAACTTTCCCTTTATATGCTTGCAATGCATCCGCATACCTAACTCATTCCCATTCTCTCATTCTCATTCCCTCACTCTCTGTTTCAATCCCCTTTCAGAACTGAAGGGGTGTTTGCTTTGCGTGCACAAGGGATCCATTAACACATACACGATGCACTCCTGCAGTTTTCCTGCCAGACTCTTATCGCTTATCCGTTAATCCAGCTCTCCCTTCGCTATCACTTCCAATTTGCTGTGCACTCCATTTGCTGGTAAGTTCAACAGGTGTGCTTTATGATTTCCATAGGAATAAGCAGTTAATTAACTAAATATCATCTACTACTACTGTGTTCCTCAAGGCTATCCAACTACACCTAGTCCCAACTGAGTCGACATCTATATCTAAGTCCACGGAATGACACCCTAGGGTCTGATTCGGCGGCAGGACAACAGACTTTAAATCAAAGCCTTTGAAATGGATATGAATCCCGATGAAATTTGGCCTTCAATGAATTACTTTGACCAACAGATCAACAGCAATCCCAGACCTATCAGATGAGTGCTCCCTAGGTTACATACATCCACATCGAGTAACCAAATCAAGACACTTTTCCACGACGATAACAAATTAAATTCTAATTTATATTTACGAGCTGATAAAGCTCCTGCCGAGCGTTAAACTCGAAACAGGAGCCATTCATAAATATGGGACTACTCTGCTCTTCCCTTCACTTCTCCCCGCTCTTCCCTCCAGGAGAGATTGCCACCTGCCGAGGGTTGCTTTGGGGGGCAACTCTGGAGTTGGGGCAAGTTTTGCGTGGCACTCACGTACGAGGAAAGCGACCCACAAACACAGTGAATTATGTAGATACGAGTGAGTGTCTGAGTGTGTGAGTGTCTGAGTGTGAGTGCTAGTGAATGAATGGGGAGCGTGTGAGTCTGTTTAGATAAGCAGAAAGTGCTTCACAGTCCCAGGCACAAGCATCCATGTCTGCGTCTCTATCTTCATCCTTGCCACTGGCGATTGCAATGCCAAATACTCACTGGCTGGAAATTAGGAAACCAGATTTAAATGGAACCACAATTGAAGAGCAGATATCAAACCTCAAGAATAAACTGTAGACGAATCCCTTAAATTAATGTATAAGTTTTTACACAATGTTCCCTTTTTACTATCGTTCACTCTTCCCTTTCTATTGTCCTTTTAGCTTTCCCTCTGTTTCTTTTTCTGCACAAATTTAACTTCTTGGTCTTGGCAAATCTGTCGCAAATTAGAATAAATTATTTAGCAGCTTCTTTTCTTCTGTTTCTCCTGTTAAACAGTTCATAGACCCAAGCGATGCCATCGTTTATTTTTCTCCTAGACAACGCGACAATTCTCTTTCCCTCTTCTCTCTTTTCTTTTCCACTCTTCCCTCTCCCCATCTCTCATGATTGTTGGGCCCATTTTCGTCACCATCTTCTAACGCAATTTCCATCGACGCTTAATTAAATATTCAATTTCCATGGAGACTCCTTTGGATTTTTATTTGATGCTGATTCCTTGACATTTTTTGCGCCTCCTTTGGCCTCTTTAGCTTGCGCTTGGGCCTTCTTCAAATATTTGTTTGTTTAGACTTGAATTTCATACACATTATGGCAACGGTTTCCAAGCATTTGGCTAAAATGAATGCGGCACATATGTGGATTCCTGGATATCTTAGACCAAGAGTCATTTGCTGGCATCAACTGAATTACAACAGAAGTGAAGCCCCCAAATTGGAGTCGAGTGTTGCATGTGCCAGAGTTGCCAGACTTTTAAGGGGGGGTTGTGAGGCAGGGTAAGGCGGGTGCCAGCCATAATTATGGCTTACCCATAGGGGAGGGAGAGAGAGGGAGTGAGAGGAGCAAGGGATATAGAGAAACACTCATTTAGACAAACAATTATAGCCAAGTGCATGTTCAGTTGTGTGGAAATATCTCATTTCATGTGGATATGTTGGGGGTATGTTTTGCTTCCCTTCTTTGGCTTCTATTAAATCAGTCTATAAATGTTGGCCAAATTGCTTTAATGTGCAGTGAAAGTTTAACTAACGACAGCGGGGACTACAACAATTACACCAGATGGAAGCGGCGGAAAAGTGTATGGAAATGCGAGGGAAAAGGGGAAAAGGGGGCGAAGTAAATAACAATAAAAACAAGAGCAAAACAGAAGCCAGACTACAGCTGTTGAAACATGACTTTGTGCTTGTTTAGAAACACTTGCAAAATATTATTGCAGCAGCAACAAGAAAATTCCCCTGAAGTGGAAAGGAAAAAGGAAGCACCAAATAGTGGAAAACTGATGTCAAAGCTGATTCCATGACATGGAACAACAAAGTTGAAAGAACAAGCAAGAAGGCATTAGAATATTGGCTGAAAGTTAAACTCCAAAAGATGGAGTGTAGAGAGGAATAAATTGAGGACAATAGGGGAAAAGGGAAGAGTTTGGGAAGCAAATCCACCTCAACGCATTTAAATGACAATAGGTGGAAAGTTGAGGCAACTGAAGCGCAACAGAGAAAACAGAAGATAACGCGATAGAAAGAGAGCGGAAATTAATGACAAAAGCAGAGACTGCGAAAAGTTTAAAATTAATTCCATGGGGCACGCCAGGGCTGGAGTATTTTATGTGGATTACTAGAGGGATTCGTGCAACATGAACAGGTGCTAATTAAAAATGTTGTCGTCGCCTCATTAAAGAAATTTGTAAATCAACCTGCAAATGACGCACGCAGCATGATAAAAGTTAAGCCTATGCCTGAAAAGGCACATGAAAATCCAATGGAAAGGGGACTAGGTTAGGGAGTACATAACTGCCCCCCTTTACAAGGGGGCAACTTGGGGCGGCACGTACGCCGTTAATGGATTTCCCACTGTTGTTCTTTTGATTAAAACGCATTATTTACATTTGCGACACAGCCAGCAAGGGGCGAAGGGGGGAAGGGTCGACAATTTAATGTCTGTGTCGGGCTTTAGGTACTGAAGGGAACTTGCCGTCGGCAAAGGTTGACAAATTGCGCAGACGTCGCTTGATTTTTGTTCAGTTTTTGTGGAGTTTTCGTTCAGTTTTTGCATTTTCTTTTTCTTTTTTTTTTTTTTGCTCAGCAATTTTGTTGGTTTTTCTTCATTGCCAGGACCTGGACCTGAACCAGGTTTGGGTCCTGTCAGGATAGTGGCAAACTACGGCGGATGCTTTTGTCTGCCATTACACTATTGATTGCTTCCTGTCAGCCGCAGCGAGACAAGCGGAAGTCGCCAACGGATGTTGCCTTTGTTGCCTGTTACCCTGTTACCCTGTTAGCCAGTTATCCAGTTAGCCTGTGAGTTTGGCTCTCCGCAATGGGCTTTGTGTGGAATTTGTCTAGCCACACTGCAGCACTTCACATAAGCAGCTTCCACTTCCACTTCCACTCTGCCTCCTCTTCCACTTCCACTTGCAATTCCCCGTTGACCATTCGCCCGCGGTTTTTGCACTACCACTTGTGGTTGGTTTCTGTCTGTTGCCCATTGATTTCATTGCGGTCAAGTTTTGACCTAAAATGTGGGCCATTAGTCGCACTTTGGCTGTCTGCTTCTAGGGGTTAAGGGGCAAGGGGGCGTGCACTCAATGGGATTGACAACAGTAATGAGCTGAAGGCAATGATTAGCACACATTAATTGCAAAGACAAGCTCTATGATAGGCAGAGTTGCAAAAACAAATTTTTTAGTGGGAAAAACGTAAAAAAAAGCTAGATTTTCACTGATAAAAGTCTTAAAAAAAAGCTGTTATTTATATACATTTCTTAGTACACAGAAGTAACTCAAGAAATAACTTAAATTTTCCCTGAAAGCAACATTAGTAGCTTAGAAATGTTATAAACTTTTTTTTGACGATTTGATTAATTAGTAAAATTGATTGAAAAGAATTAAATTCATTTTGAAATTAATTATAAAAATCAATATTTATTAAATTTTCTTAGCATATAATTATGTTTTAATTTTGTTGAAATTTTAAAATAATTAATAAATTAATGAAGAACTAAATAAAAGAAATATGAAAAAATTCTGTAATCGTGCTTTGACGGGAAAAAGCTAGCCTGTCAACTCTGTCGATAAACTGGGTCAACTAAACGAATTGTACTTTAATCATTTTATTCCGTTTATTATTTCACAAATACAAGAAACACTTTACAAACAAGCGTAACGCACAATTAAAATACAAGCTTTCACTGCGTTTAATTTAAACAAACAAACAACAGCAATTGAAATGCGATTATGGACGACATGTAATCATTCAATATTCATGAGTGCACTCGTTGCACAGTATCAAGCATAACCATCAATCAAATGTAAATTGCCGTTGAGTCACATTACGTTCCATATCAAATGTTCGGTATATTTCACACTAATTGCATCAAAGTGCAGACAGTTGCGAGAAAATCGCAGTGGACGCCCGGCGGATATGCAACAAATTTGCGACGAGCAGACAATTATTGAGATATGAGGGAGTGTGTTACCTGAGCAGCGATAAATATATTAATCGAAATCGATTGAACATCGAAAACCAATTGCAGCCAACTAAAAAATAAATACTCTAGAAAGAGGATCACAAAATAAATGCAAAAATAGTAAATGATTTTAGCTTTGATTGCTGTGAGTATACATAGTATGTGGTATTTATGAAAGTGCAACGGCAACAACATCAAAACACAAATTGAATTATAAACGCGCTGTGGGTCCTAACTTTGAAACAGACCAGCGTGAAACGCCCCCTATGACATAGCGACACCTGGTGACTAATTTATGTTCATTAAGCAGGCGTTAAGTCGCCTTGAAAGCAGATGGCGTCGTCCTCTTTCTCCATCTCTTCGTGGCCGCACATTTGCATATATTTAGGGAGAGTGAGAGTGAGAATGCGGGGGAGCCGCCACGCAATTGCCGAAAACAGGCGAACAACACACACACACCCACACACAGAGTAGCCCACACCCACAGTTGTTTACCGGGCCTGTGCCGAGGTGACAAACCAAAATGTGTAGTTTCATGTAATTTTGTTGCCGCTGCCGCGCCCGCTGTCGGGCAGATTAGTATGCAAATACATGGAGAATGGGAGTGAGCGAGCAGCAAGAGTTAACAGAGATTACGCGCGAGACGGAAACAAGCGGCAAAAGATGGTGCAAAAACAGCAACGGCAGCAGCAACAACAACAACAAGCAACAGGAGCAGACACAAAAAATCAATTTACAAAACGCTCTTTACTCCCACCCCTCTCTTTCGCACATTCTCTAATTTGTGTGTAGTGCATTTTCGTGTCGCATGTCCGGAAAAGGCGAGAATTAAAGCAAAAGTAAAGAAAAGTGGAGCTTAACCAGCAACACACATATAAATACAGTACGTTAAGTAATTATTTTGACTAAGAACAACATATTCACATATTTTATTTGGCAACAAAAATAACTTTTCTTGGCTTTTTGGACTCTAACTATTTTTAAAAAGGAAAAAGCAAAATATGGAAAATATTTTGTCCTTGT
Source organism: Drosophila quinaria (assembly GCA_035047525.1). Taxonomy (NCBI): domain Eukaryota; kingdom Metazoa; phylum Arthropoda; class Insecta; order Diptera; family Drosophilidae; genus Drosophila; species Drosophila quinaria. The sequence continues at coordinate 3,983,837 of JAWNPO010000554.1, forward strand.
CACAAGAATTACGCGACACACTGTATAAACAGACACTGGCAGACTATGAGCTGCGGTAATCAGCTTGAGAGCTCTGGTGCCCCGAAACCCATTTGCCCGTTTTGCCATTGGCTGGTTCGCATAAAAACTCGCGTAAATCCCATCAAATCTATCAAAATCATTTACGCAAATCGCACCAATATAAATGGAACTCAGGCTTCATCAGTTTCTGCTGCATTGGATTTGTGATCCAATTAAAGGGGAGCTGCTGCTAAAATTTATTAAAAGCCAGCAAAATTGTTCGCACCCGAAAAATGGCGTCAAACTGACAGCGATAGCGACAGCTTAGGCTGCCAACTCCACGACGTCAGACAGAGACAGACATGCAGCCAGCCTGGCAGTCAGTCAATTGTAGTTGTAGTTTCGTGGCTGTTGCCCAAAGTTTTAATTACATGTTCGTTGTGCCGAGACTGGGGAATTGAGAACGGAGTATTGGGGATTGTGGATTGTGAGTTGAGGGTTGGGGAATTGCCTGCAGGTACAAGGGCAGCAACATTTTCGGCGTGCCAAAACAGCAGTTGAAGTTACGCCTGTTGGCCTTGGCTCTTGTTTCACCTTCTCCGCTCACTCTTTCTCTTTGCACTCTCTCTTCCTCGATTCACGCTCATTCGGCTGGGCAGTCAGTCCTTGTCTATCGTTGTTGTAGTTGCTGCAGCTGGTAGCTGCATGCAAAAGTGCCGTTGTTTCGTATTTACTTGGCGACAAAGATTTATCACCCCGAGCAGACGCACAACAACAAAAAGAACAACAGAGACAGCAAGTCAGAAGCGAGGGCTGCTTAAAGAGTTGAGTGTAGCGTAAGTAAGTAATAAGTAGGTAAGTAATTTTAGTTGAACTGACAAAAAACACACTTCGTTTATCTAATTACAAATTTTATGATTAATGCGATCCGTTGAAGTAATATTTACTAATTATTGTCATTACTTTCTCATTTCACAATACTTTAAACATAACTTAGAAAGCCTTTGGGCAACCCCCTGAAAGTTCACCACGCTATCTGTTGCCGTTGCAGTTTTGTGGGGTGTATCGGCTGGTTGTGGATCGTGGGTGGATGTCAAGTAGGTGGTTGAGTGGTTTGTTGGCTGGTTGAGTCCCACTTCCACTTGCAGCTGGATGGGCTGGCGGGGTGTGTGCGGGGGAGGGGAAATGTGCGCGGTTTGTCAGCTTGCCGTCGCTGATGATGGAGTGCGGCATTGTTGCATTTTAATTGAAATTTCTTTGTAAACTTGGCAGCGACAACAACAACAAAGAGACTAACAGAGAGAGAGAGAGAGCGGAACGACAACAACAACAACAACGTGTCGCCTGCAATCAAAAAACAAACGACACGAGAGAACAACGTGAACAACGTCAAAGTAGCAATAATAATGAATGAATAAAACGTACAGCAACAACGACAACAACAACAACGACAACAGCAGCAACTACAACCGCAGTAACAACAACAATTGCTTTTATTGCTGTGCTTTTTTGTTGTTTTGGGGACAGTCGATGTTTTTGGTGGGGCAGGAACAATTTTTGCGGCACAACGCAAATATAATAATAAATTTTGCATATTGCTGCTGCTTCAGCTATTTATTATTTTTCATAAATGAAACTGTTGTCAATGGGATCTGTTGTTGTTTTTGTTGTTGCTGCCGCTGTTTTTGTTGTCGCTTCCTGGTTGACAGCCCAGTTTGCAAAGATAACAAAGACTATTGGGTTTGTGGGAACTTGTAAAGAGTTCGCAAATCCTTTTCCAATTTATTTTTTAATTTATTTTTAGTGTCAATTAAACACCGTTGATTAAATGAATTTATAAAAATTAAAATAATATAAAATTGCGTAAATTAATTAATTGGAATTATAAACCACTTTTAATTAACTGAAAGAATAAAAAATCATTAAATTAAGAATTAAATCATTAGAGTCTGGTGATATTAAAAAAATGAATTAATTAAATGATCCAACATTTGTTGCAAGATTAATTTACGTTTACCGTAAAAATAAATAAAAAGAAAAATTGCATGTACTGGGCATTTAACAGTCGATCACATCTCTTTTTAGCACTCCTACTTGTTTGGTTTGTGTCACCGCTTTATTGTTTTACCACCCACCGACTGGCATTGCGGTCACTTTATTGTTTGCCGGATATGGCCAACACACTCCAGTTGCCCGTTACCAGTTACCAGTTGGCAGTTGGAAAAGTGGCCAAGAGCTGAAGTTGCCTGATGGGCTGACTGGCTGCCTGGCAAACCACGTAATTTGCCGTCTGATGAAGATTTACGACATGAAAGCCACAAAATAAACGCCAAAATACAAAAGCACATAAAGCACACAAAAAGCCAATAGACTGAGTTGGGGAAGAGAAAGGGGAAGAGGAAGAGTGTCTACACCTCCAGCTACCACTTTTTGCTGCTCCCTCCTCCCTCCTGCCACCTTGCCACATGATGGATGCACAGTGGCGACCAAGACCAAGATGATAACCCTACACTCGGGACGTCCCTCAAGTAGGCACCATTTATGTAAATTAAGCAGATTTGTCTCGTGTTTATTAGCCAAGATGTAGCCAAAGTTGGCCATAACTCACACGCAGCCAAAGCCAGAAAACTAGACCCAGGAGACAGCTACTTTCTTCAGATGAGGCCTTCATCCTCTGCTTTGGGCCTTATGAAAACAAATTGAGCCTCCATCAAATGAGTGGGCGTGAATGGGACTTAAGTACGCCCCCTTTGCCTGGCCAGGCTAAAACAATGCACATATGATGTAGCCAAATATCTGCTCTTAATGGCAGCTTTATTAGAAAGAGGGAGACAGAATCCCTAATTCCCTACTCCCTTTTTGTTCCCTCCACTCGGTTAACCCACATTCTCTGGCTTATGAATACTACTCTGGATGCTGTCCAATAAATAATTCATGCTGCAACTAAGATGTCTGCACGGAAATGCCGCCCAGCTGAGCCTTGAGTGGGCGTGGTCCATACGGATATAGATGATTGTGAATGATTGTGGGCGCAGATACGTTAGGAGATGGGGATAAGCGGGTTAAGGATGCAGTCGAACAGACATCCCCTAAAAGCGGAAATGTGCATTGCAATTCACGAAACCAAATGAACGGTTTAATGTGCTCGACAGTTCTCCTCCTCTTCCCGCCTAATCGGATAAGGGGCGACACATGTTTCGGACTCATAAGCCAGACAATCGACAAAGGAGTTAACTGTAGGTTCAGTTTGGTAGCCAAAATATTGAATAATATTTATGAGTTTTGAAAAAACGAACCTTAGGAAAACTATATGTATGAGTGAGATGATAAAGGTGGTCTCCAGGAAACAGGATAAACTTTAAATCTCAATTTTCAATCATAAACACTAATTTTAGCTCTTGGCTTCTAATGTAAAATAATATAATTATGTAATTTTAAAATATACATTTTCATTTAAATATCAAGGAAATGTTTAATTTCAACATTAAAAAGCTATGGGAGTTCAAAGTTTTTGAAAAAATGTAGAGGGGTGAGTATGGAAAAATTGATTAATTTAAAAAAAAAAATACAATTTTCCAAATTAATAAAATTTTGATGGAGAATCATATTAGAGAAAAACCAATGAAAAAATTGACATTCCGCAAGGAAATCGGTTAAATTTGAACAAAGCTATAGGAATTTTGAAAAAAAAATGTTTTCATTTATTTATTTATTTATATTATTGTAGCCTACAAATTAATTCTAAATTACAATATAGTTTATAGCCAGAGCAGCGGAGGCCTTCAGGCTGGTTTTATGTGTCATGGAAATGTTTCTCTTGTTTTTTTTAATTTCAAAATAATTTCAAAAATAATATGAAATGAAATTTGAAAATAAAAAATTAATAGGAAACTATATTTTATATCGTTTATATATATATAAAACGTTTCTCATCAAACATTCATTGCAATCGGATATTAAACTCAAAAGTTACTCAATAAATTTAAATATGTTAGGGCGCCACCTAGCGGTAGTGGCTTGCAGTTCTGCCTAAAGTAAATGAGTTATGTATACGCCATCTGGCGTATATAATTCTTATTCTGCCGCAACTGTCAAAGAATCGACAAATGAGAAATTATTCAATAGAAATTATTTAAAATAAAGGGTGGATTGTAAAGTAGGAGTATCATTTATTTATTATCACACCATGGTAATTGGCTATCTACATTCATACACTCTAGGATGTGACTATAACGTAGTTAAAACAGGAGATCAATCGATATTTCAACATTTGGCTAGTTTCAATTACAGTTGATAAATTTGAGCAACTTGCGAGAGTGCGAGAGAGAGAGCAAGTGTAAATTCCATGAGGTAAAAAGGGGGAATCCCCAGATGCAACAAAGGACTATTGCAACTGGGTGAAGACATGTCTGGCATGGTTCTTATACAGCATAAGGGATATGTTGACCAGACACGGAGCTGCCAGCCAGAAGATCCGTGTACCGATGCCCGTTGCCTCGCGATGGAAAATGCCGGAGGCGGCGCCACGGCCCGTATTGCAAAAGGATTCCTCACAGCAGGATGTGCAGGCATAGAGCTTGGTGCGCTCGCCAATGATGATGCAGCCGGGCTCACAGTTGGCCGTGCAGCGACGATCCAGTGACCACATCTTTGGCGAACTGGTCGAGTTCTCCGTGCTCGTGGTGTACGAGAACCGCTTGACCTGCAAGAGATGCGCTTGGTTTACAATTGAGTACGGTTCGCATTGGAGGTGTCTGCTCACCATGCAGATGAACTCCTCGCCTTGGCACTTCTTCATCAGCGTCGTATCGTTGCGCACAACGACATCCACACAGGCCTGGCCGTCGTCCATCGTATCGCAGGCATAGCACCACAATTTGTTCACCCGCTCAGTGGCCGCCGCCGTGCGATGATGAATGCTGGTCAATGAATTGCTCAAACTGCCACCTGAACTTGGCCCCGATCCGCCAACGCCACCGGCGCCGCCTCCTCCTCCTCCTCCAGGCGAACTGGTGCCCGTGCCAGTTACTGATTCAGTTAAGATTCAAGATGCGTTTATTGATTTTCCACTCCAAGGCCGTTCACTTACCGTTATTGATGCACGCGGTGAACACAATGGAACACGAAGTCAGCACAAAGTAGGCGAGTGTCAGCAGCGCTCTGGACATGATGCACAAGACCCCAATGGGCCCCACTCACTTGCCACTGGCCAGCAAAACTAACAGGCAGACAGACGTTCGCTGATCCGAATTCAGTGCGAACCCGACGCTGACGACCTTTGTTTATGCGCCAACGAATGTCAGAGGAGACGCAGACGCCGAGGACATGCGCACTGCGAATCAGTGTTGCCAACTTCTGTTTGAAAATGAATCTGTTTTTGACGGGAGAAACGATGCAAAAACGCTGAACAATTATTTTAAAAAAACGCCATAAAAAAAGCCAGTTTTTCCATTCATTAACTCCTGTATTTTCTCAAGAGAGGCGAAACTGAACAATTTGAGCAGCTGCAGCTCTGTTATTTATTAGATGTAAATAATTTCATCAATGTTGTCCTGATTCTCCTGATTTTCATTATCAGATAGTTTAAAAATGTATAATTCGTAATAAAATATATTATCAATTACCTTATATAAAGTGCACTTTTAAGAATCAATGTGCCTTAGACAGGTTTGCAAAAGTATTGTTGCTCCAGAATCCTTATAGGAATTGACTGCAATCCAAAATTTTGTAGTGCTGTCATTATTTTTCGATTTTACGAACTGATTTTTTTTATATTGCCTCTTAATTTGCCCTATATTTGGGAATTTACAAAAAAATCTGAAAAAAGCATTTCAACAAAAAATAGCCAGAATTCCTGCTGCCCGCTGTTTGCAAGTTTTTCTAGCAAATAGCGTTTGAAAAAAGCCAGATTTGACGGGAAGAAAGCGGATCTGGCAGGCACCACTGCTGCATTAATGTTAACTTAACATTTACTTTACATTTTATATTACATTTTACAATGTTACATTACATTATGTTAACTTTACTACACTTATAAGCTAAATGCTACCACACTTCGGTTTGAATTTAAATATCACTCCGAAGCTCAATGCTACAACACACTTCGAATTGAATTTAAATATTTATTTCGTTAAACAGAGCAATTTTGATAAATGAAACAGAAACAAGGTAAATCATTAGTAAAGTCGCAGATACTGAAGCGCCTGGCGACTCTGCATCGGATACAGCTCGCCAATGTTGTACATGAGATCGACGATGTGCGTGGGACGCAGCATGCGCCACGGCATGAACTTGAGCGTCTTTTTGTCGCAGTGCACGTCCTTCTCCAGCTCCAGGGGCAGCGGCACCTCGTTGTACAGCATGCGGCCGTCGACACTGCGCTGCAGGGTGCAGGGCAGCCCGATCTGGTCGGCGAAGCACTTGAAGAGGATCGCACGCTCGAACTGACACCCGCTGCGCACGTCGCCCAGGGGAATGAAGTTGGTGTGATAAACGTAGCGCAGCTCCTCCAGGTGACAGCGCACCGTGTGGCGGGAACACTCCTCGGTGGTATTCAGATCCAGTATCTTGATGTTCTCGCACATCACGCCGTTGACGGCCTCGGCAATGATCTTGCACCGCTTGGCCACGTTCTCAAAGTCAATGCTGCGTCGGATTCTGTCGGGATTCTCCACCAAGCCATGTAACTGCAAAATTATATGTGATTGATTTTCGAGTATAATTAGAAATCAGTTGAAAAAGATTGGAAAAATGTTAACAACTCAAAAATAACTAAAATAAAAATATAAATACACCAAAATAAATAAATACTAGGCACTAAAAACTGAATAATTTTTAACTTTCACTCGAGGTTTGATCTCTAAATTCATTCTGCTTTTAAAATTTATTACTGTCGTTTTAGATCCTCGTCGGAATGCGATCCAAGCCTTATGTCATCTCTCACAAGCTAGAACCAGTTGAGAATTGTAAGCCGCAAAAGTGACAAAGTAGCTTTAAAGCTGGTTCAGCCCTTTGTGTGTTGTTGTGTTATTGTGTTTTTCGAAAATTCGTAAATTTCGTAACTAAATAATAATGATATTCGATTAATTTGAATTAATCACTTACAGCCAGCGTCTGATTGAGGGCCTCCAGATACTCGGGCAGCCTGGCGTCGCCTGGACGCTTGCAGTAGTGCCACTTCCTGTCCCCCGAGCCATCTACATCGTGCAAACAATGATCTGGCACGCAAATCACATCGCGGTCATCGGCAACGGGTCGATCGAAGTTCACGACGAGCACAGCCTCCAGGGGCGAGCAGTCGGTGCACAGCAGGCACTGAAATTGGCGAAAATCCTCAAACTTGCGCTTGGACACATAGAAATCCTTGCCAGCCGTAATGTCCGTGAACGTAAGACAATTGCGAATGCAGAATTTCATGGTCGGACACTTGGACAAGATGCTCTCGATGGCCGGTCCCCAGGTGGACACACAGAAGGCGTGTTTCTGGTACATCATCAAACTGTAAATAAGATATAATGTTATTAAAATATCAATTAAACCTATGTTGATCCCTTCAAGCAGTCAATCTTACACTTCTAGCACACCACGATCTATGTAGGCATCCACGAATTCATTGAAACGCGTTGTCTGCAGTATAAAATTGGTCACGGCCGTCTTCACTAGATTCGACAGCGATTTGAGAGCACGTTTAATGGAGGACACTATGAAGTTACTGAGGAGAGTCAAACGGACGGACTCCTCGTCTATGATCGTGCACAGGCAGCGGAAAATGTTGTGCACCAGGATGGCATGGGCATAGGAACGCTGCAGGGGAAGAAATCATTAATTGGACATTTTGGACATAATTTCTCATTTAAATTGAATCTGCTAATGTCGAATGAATCCAAGGATTTAAATATTTTGGCTTCGGACCGTTTTTTTACAGTCCAGTAAAATTTTTTAGCAGAAATTTTTAAATTTGGCAATAGTTGTACCTAAAAATATCTTACTAATAAAAAAAAATTGGGTCTTTAAAGAATATGACAGTTGTTCTAGGAAAGTTACCAACTTAAGTAAGTTTAAAAATTTAAGGCAAAAAAATACATTTTTTAAATAATACCGGAGATGGAAAATAGATTTTAGATTTATAAATTTGAAGGCAAGATGCTTTGAACTTATTCTGCGAGTTCTGTCTGTGAGCTGTAAATAACCGATTCAAACCTATTTTTTTTGTATCAACTAATTTTGCATATTTTTATCAGATTTTTGGAACCTGGTAAACGATTTTTCTACTTAAAGTTTTTAGAAGTCGTGAGTTCTTGATTTTATTTCGGGTTTACCTATCTCTAAACAATCTACCATAAGAAATTTTTAGTTTAACTTAGTTCGGTTCTTCCCGTGTTTGAAGAACTTACCATGAGAAGCTGAGCAATTTGCTCGGTAAGAAGAGCATCTGCGCCCAGAACCGAGCGATACTCGTCGTTGCTGGCGAGTCCCTCGATGATGGACAGTATCGATAATATGAGATCAATTGATAACTCGGGCAATCCCTGCTGAATGGTCTTGGCCAATCCACCGGCAATGTCCATTTGGATCAGCTGCTCGGCCGTCGCACGGAACGAGCTGGTCAACAAATGAGCAACGAGTTCGGCGGATTGTTCCCGTGTCTTGATGGAGACCTGAGGCGATCGGATGAGGTTGACCAGGTGGGTGAGGAGACCTTTGTCATACTCGGCGACCACAATGCGCAGTGCCTCGGGATGCTCGATCATGCGATTGAGACCCATTAGGACAAAGTGCGCCGGCTCGGGTTTGCTCTTCATCAGACAATTGATGAACATCTGGGTAATGTTCGCAGTGTGCATCCTGCCCAGAAACGGCTGATACTTGGCCGCCTCGGCAAATATGGAAATGATGGTGCAGACCACATCGGGTCGCAGTATTTCCATGTCAATCGTCAGCTGCTCCACCATCTGGTCGAAGAGATTCTGCTCGAAGAAGAGCTTCGTCATTTTCTCGGAGCGCAGAGCCGTCGCCAAGGCCTCGATGATCCCAAGGGCGTCGGGTGCCTGGGGATTATCGCAGAAGGCCTTCACCAGCTGCTGCAGCACGAAGAAGCAGCGATGCAGTGGCTCAAAGACACTCTCCTCACTGGTGTCCGCCAGCAGCGTCTTCAGCACCTTCAACGCGGCCAGACGAATCTCCAGAAACTCATTGGTCAACTCACAGACAATGCGATCCACGGGAAATCCCGGCAGAGTGGTAAACTCCAGCATCTCCTCGGCGCTCTGGACCTGCAGGATTTTGTGCAAGGCCTCGATGGAATTGTACACGGTATCCGGATTATCCGAGTTGATGAAAATGTTCTTAAACTTCTCCAGAAATGCCATATTCTCGAGTATATTCTGTGCCACTTGCGGATCACGCAGACACAGGTTAATTATATACGTCAGATATTCCACACAAAAATCATCATTATCCTTCAGATAATAACGGTAACTCACATCCAACAATTGCGCGATTTTCTCCGTTTCATATTCCCCCAATTCCGTGTGATCCAAAATGGCGGTGATCAGATATAACGCGAATCTTCGAATTATCACATTATTGGAATCAATGAAAATCTCCTTTTCCAGTAATAGTTCCAATAAGCGCTGCTCCTTCAATTCCAATATATTTTCATCCACTTTGCGTGCAAATTCCGCTAGGTTATTGAGTACAGTCTGCAGTACAGCTTCTTCCTTGGAACTGAGCAGCAGCAAAGCCGTGTCCAGTTTATTGATTAATATATTCAAGCCCGAAAATGCATTGTCGTTGGATTTGGTACGATCTGGATATTTGGTGCGGGGCTCATAAATGCGCTTTGTAGCGGCCATTTCGCAATATATTTAAAAATATATATTTGTCGTATTAATTTTGAATGTGAACTGTCAAGTGTCAAATTCAAGACAAACAGCATTTGTCACACAGCTTTCCACTTGTCAAACGAACTATAGGTGGCGTATTTATGTTTTACAATAAATGTGGCGGTCGGTCGATAGGCAATTTGCAAACAAATTGACAGGGCTGCAATACGGAATGCAGAAGAAGGCGACGCTTGTGTTTGTTCAATTTAAATGGCATCTAAATAAAGAAATAACAATAAATTGTGATGCGTACTAGAATCCACAATTGCAAAAGAACAATACCAATTAAAAGTAACAAGAAACTGAAGAACACAAGATAAACAATTCAATTGCTCGGGTCAACACACAAACAAAAACAAAATGCCCAAGCCAAAGGCGACAACAACAACAGCCAGAAAGCGCAACAAAAAGGCGACCGAAAAAGAAAATTGTGAATTGCAGACCATCGATGAAGTTCAGCCGGCCAACAACAACAACGGCAAGGGCCAAGGGCCCATGTACACAATTCTATCGAATGCGCAGCTAAATGAGACTTTTCACAAGCGCTACATCAAAGAACTGAAGCAACTGTACTCCAAGGTACTCCGCTTGCACACACACACACTCATGTATACATGTGTATGTGTGTGTACTGTTATTGTTAACGGTGCTTATTGAAATTCCTTTTGTTTTTGTTGTTGTAGTTGGACCACGATGCCTTCATGTTTACATTCATCAAGATGGTTAAGACCGTGCTGGAGGCGGATGAGGGCAATGAGTATGGGAACACGGCGCTTGCCTTTTGCGCCAAATTCGTGACCAGCTTCGAGTCGGAACGAACACATCCCATGTTGGCGGAAACCTTCTCCTGGCTGTTATCGGTATGTCAACTGTTCCTACTGTACTTTTATCACACTCACTCTTTACACTCTGCTTCTTTGTTTTGATGGCAGACAATTTCCAATAGCCCGCACATTCGTTATCGCATCTGTTTCTCGGTGAATCTCATATTGAAACATCTGGGACCATTTGCGGCATTGGATGATACACAGTGTGACCAGATTTTGCACTATATGCTGGATCGACTCACGGACATATCGCCCAGTGTGCGCAAGGAGGCTGTCCTGGCCATGCAGCGTCTACAGATGCCAGAGAATCCCAATGATCCGGTGCTCGTTGCCTATCGCTATCATTTAAGCTCGGATCCGTCGTCCAGTGTGCGGCAGTGCGTCATCTCGTGCATGGGACGCAATGTCCTGACAGTGCCCCACATCTTGCAGCGTCTCTGGGATGTGGATGAGAAGGTGCGACGCCACACCTACATCAATATGTGCAACTATCCGGTGCGATCCTACAAGGTATCGCAGCGTCTGATGCTCCTCGAGCGTGGATTGAACGACACCTCCGACAATGTGCGCAAAAATGTCATCAAATACATGCTAAAGGCTTGGATTGAATCCTACCAGCATAACTATATACAGCTGACGGCTGCCCTCAAACTGGACTCCAATGAGGAGGAGATTATGCGCTTTCGTCGCGTCGCCCGCCAAATGCTGCTGGTCATCTTCGAGAAGCAGGATAACCAGGATCTGATTGCCCAGCTGCCCCTGTCCGAGGACTGTGAACTGCATCGCTGTGTGCCCCACGAGGCACTCACCGTGGAGCTGCTGCTCTACTGGCAATGCCTCAGCTCCTACCTGCAGCAGTCCATGGCCGATGAATTCGAGCTGATTCTGCCGGAACTGAGCGTGTTCTGTGACTATGTCAAGAAGTAAGTGCTGTCCAGAATGTGAATATATTCACTATGTATGTTGAGTATCTTTTAACGAAACTAACTATTAAGCAGGGACAGTAAATAAGAGTTATGAGTAACTGAATAAACTTTTAGTTTCAATTTTTGTTATAAAAATTAAAAATAAAAGTTATTTTTCAATTTTTATTATAAAAAATGAAAATAAAAATTATTTTTCAATTTTTAATTTAGAAATTGAAAATAAAAATTATTTTCAGTTTTTATTATAAAAATTGAAATTAAGGATTATTCTTCAATTTTTATTATAAAAGTTAATTTTTTGATTTTTAAACTATTTTTTCTTCAATTTTTATTATTATTCTTCAATTTTTATTATAAAAGTTAATTTTTTGATTTTTCAACTTTTATAATAAAAATTGAAGAATAATTTTTATTTTCAATTTTTGTAATAAAAATTGAAAAATAACTTTTATTTTCAATTGCTAGAATAAAATTTGAAAATAAGAGTTAAATTATAATTTTTATATAAACATTGAAATTTAATTATTATTTTATAATTTTTTGATTTAGATTGAAAAATAAGAGTTTTCATTTAGTTATTTTTGATAAAAATAAGCAAATAACTTTTAGCAAATAATTTATATTTTAAAAATTATAATCGTTACGGTCCCTGCTATTAAGCTAATGTGCTCTTGATCCGCATCAACAGCTGAATCGTTATAGCCTTGATCTTATATAGACCATAAGCTAAAAGTCGCTTATTTTATCCCACTAAATTCCATCTAAATTTGATAAATGTATCTCAAATTCAAGTTAGTCGTTTACATAATCTTGTATACATGTTTAATTGCCTTCATCTCTGCTGCAGATTCTGTCAGTTCCAGAAGCCCGACATGGACAAATTCGCCCAGATTGAGTTTCAGTGCATGCTGCTCTCGTTGGTGGAAATACTGCAGAGCTACGATTTGGGCGATGAGATTGGGCGTGAGAACATGAAGGAGCTGATCACGCATCTGCTGCGGGAATGTCTGCTGGATCACAAGATTGTCGCCGTCCTGGTGCGCTGCATGGAGCTGCTGGTGGTCGATGTTAGCGCCCGGATGCAGTTCTTCATTGAGATCATCTATGAGATTTGTGAGCTGAATGCCAAGCAAAATGATTTGGTACACGATCGCAGTCTCATTGATAAGCTGCTGGGCGATGTGGACACATCGCTGGTCATGCAGCTCAATTCGCTCAAGGTGAAGATCCTGGAGCTGGAGGAACTGGAGGAGAACTTTGTGCGCCAGAAGGAGTACATACGGGCGCAGGCAGTCAATGATGAGAAAATTGCCGTGACGGATGAGTACACGGAGCTGATACAGCCGCTGCTGGAGAAGCACGGCGGACTGGAGTTGCCCGCACGTCCCAAGCTGTCCAAGCACGAGCGTGTGCTCAAGGGACTCTACATATCCTATCACATGGTCGCCTCCAAACATGTGACTTCGCTGAATCTCAGCATTTGCAAGCTCTACAAGGTAAATAAATATTGTACACTATTTAATTGATTTGAAATTGTTGATGTAATTCAATTATATTTGCAGGACTTTATTTGCCGCCATTTGGCGTCCACGGAGCTGGACATATTCGAGTGGGCCATCAGGTGTGGCACCACATTCAGCATGCTCTACGAGGCGTACACCAAGGAGGTGTTCGACGTGCTCTACGATCAGTTCTACAAGGACAACAATTTACGCCTATGCGAAACGGCAGCACAGTGTATATTCGAATTAATCGATCACTATGGTATGGACTACTTTATGGACCTGAATCAATCGATTACGGGCACGGGACAGGCGTCCAAATCGAAGCGTCGCATGCTGTACACCATGCAGGACTTTTATGACGGCGAGGAGGACAGAAGCTCATCCCAAAGCAGCGATCAAAACACTGACATAATTGCCGTGATGGGTTTCTTTGTGGAGAAGGTGGTGGACAAGGGCATACTTCTGGCCATTGTGCGTGGTCTGTGCCGTTTGGTGTTGCGCGGCCAGCTCGACAATCGACCCGATGTGCTGGAGAAGCTGCTGAAGCGTTACTTTAATCCAAACACGGGTGAGTTACTGTCTAACCTATTATTGATGTATATGATTTAATTGGTTGTTGTTTGTTTGTTTTGTAGAACCCATTGTTAGCCAGGTGCTGGGCATGTTCTTCGAGAACATTGTGGACCAGAATCTGCAGAGCATACTGCAGCCTTGCCTGCTGCCCATGGTGTGGTCCATTATGAACAGCAGCTACGATTCCGCGCTGCACGATGTTCTGCCCGGCAATGTGATCAAGTTCTTTGTGGATTTGACCGCCCAGGCGAAGAGCACGCCAGAGAACAATATACACAATAAGATAGCAATCAGTTTTCTATATTATATACAAAACTATTACACGGAGCGCAAGGAAATGTGCCGACTGTTGGCCAAGGATCTCACCACACTGAAACTCAATGTGCTCAACTGTCCACAACTCAAGGATGAGATGCACGAGCGGGCCGACAGTCTGATTAATGTAACTACAATTCATTTCAATTAATTGTTGATCTTTTTAAATCATTTATTCAACTAATTGCAGAGCGAGCTGGAGCCACGTTTGATACGCAGCATTGTGGACTTTAAGGATATGCTGAATGGCAGCTTTAATCCGCCCAAAGGCAATCAGGACCAGGGCCACGATAGCGATGGCGATGGCGAGGAGTGCGAAAGCGTCACGGCGACCACAGCGTCCACATCGGAGTCTACTGCGCAGACGGCAGTAGCTGTGCCAACAATAACCATAACTAATACCACTATTGCAATGCCTTCATCACCTGCACCTGCACCTGCTCAACAGCCTGCAACAACAACAACAACTGTTCCCGTTCCCGCCGAGAACGTGGAGCCCGTACTGACCACGTATGGCACAAATAATCAAAGCATACGCTTCCTGCGACGTTCGTTGCACAATTCCATAAGCCAATCGGATGGCGACAGCATCTGCGGTGCCCAATCCCCCGCGAGCGAAGTCAGCGAAATCAGCAGAGCAAATCTGCGACGGGAGAAGACAAAACAACAACTGGAACAGGCAATGGCACGCGCCTCCAAGACGCCGGAGAAGAGCGCCGCAACGCCAGAAGCAGAGGAAGCTGAAAATACAGAAACTGTTGTCAATGAAAGTTCTGCAGCAGAGACATCTGTAAGTTGCCTTTGAAATACTCTATGTAAAGTAAGCACTGATTAGATTTGAATACTTTTCGAATGCAGCATAATGATTCGGAAGTGATTGTGGATTCGCCCACACCAGCTACGCACAACAACATTACATGCAATGCGAGTCGTCTGCGAGTGCGCTTGAAGCGCAGCAACAACAACAACAAGAGCACAACAACATCACCAACATCAGCAACAACAACAGCAACAACAACTCGCAGCTCGCCCACGGGCGGCAGTAAAGTGAGTACACGTAGTACACGCATGCGCTTGCAGCCCTAGGCATGCTGAATTCCGCCCTGAATTCAGTGCAGCAGACAGAGTAGTTCCACATACTTCCAACTCTATCACTACGTTAAGAAAAAAAAAAGACGAATGCAAATACTAAGACATACATTTCCCATAAGAAATCTGTTTATTTTCACATAAAAGTACTTAAAAAAATCATACAAAAAGATGAAAAAAAAAACTGAACTGATTTAAAACTTAAAGAAAAACAATAAAAACTAAAAACGTTGTTTTCTTTCTGCTTTATAATTAAAAAGATACATACTGGAAAAGTTCATTATATATTTTATATAGTTTTGTTTAGTAAGCAAATTTACTTGGCTTATATTTTAATTTTTTTTTGTTTTTTTTTTCTTTTTTCCTCTGTTTTTTTGTGTTGCAGCTGCGCAAAGTTCTACACCTTGAGATGCCGACGCCACTGCGCAATGGACGCAAACGTATGCTGCGCAAATCGTTGCGTTCCCAGTCCTCCGAATCGACCGCATCCTCGCAACGAATCTCGCCGCTGCGGAAGCAGCAACGCCTGGAGGCCAAGACGCCCACAAGGCAGGGCAGGAGTGCGGCAGCAGCCGCTGTAAAGGATAAGGTGACCAGCAGTCCGACGGGCAGCAGCACCTCATCCGTGAAGGAGAACACGATGCCCGCAGAGAATCCAACGACAGCACTTAAAACGCCACAGCCCCGAAGACGATCTGCATCACAGACGAGCATCAGTTCGCCCGCCACCCGGGTGACAACACGGCAATCAGCTCGCAAGCAGCGGATCAACGCCATGTGCATGACCCGCAAGCGCCTGTCCCTGGAGATGAGCCAGAGCGAAGGGCACCTCAAGGTGTCTACGCCCAAGCGCGTGCGACAGGACAAAACAAACAGCAGCAGCAGCGGCTCCAGGAACACAAGAAGCGTCACAAAATCCGCAACAACCCGAGCGAATTCAGCACGAGCTTCTTGTACTTCCGCTTCATCACCACCATCATCGACATCTACTCGCACCCGTCGCAAGTAGAACGTAGAACTTGCCCACCTGGACAAATTTACATTCTGGACAGTAATTAGTTTAATTTTAATGTTAAGGTTTCATTTGTGTTCTCTCTTCTGTAAAAGTTTTAGTTCTTTTGTAATATTGCTCGCGTTCGAATCCTTTTTCCATGTAAATTTTATGTACATTACGTAGTCGTGTTTAAATAAATTTATTTAAAACATACGTTATTGAAAATGTCGAAATAATTTATCTTTAAATATCAACGATTGTGTGTTTGCATCAATATAAACTGGAAATATTTGACGGTACGTTAAATGAAAATATGGTCTATAAGATCTGCATCTACTTTGAATTTCCAATTTTCCGATAAAATTAGGATGTTATTACTGCATTTTCCAGAAATTCTTTCTAATTAATTAATACATCCAAAAATAATGCAATGAAACATTATAATTATGTAATTTCAGAAATATTTTTTAATATTACAGAATATATTTATTTTGTAAATGGTGTGTAGTTCGTCAATCTGTTTGAGATTGCATGCAAAACTGGCGATATAGGAATTATCAGTAAATACAAAGTATGTATGATATTGTATAAAAGTAGTATGTATAATTAATTAAGAACTAGAAGAGTTGCATTATCGGATAAGTACATGCTGAGATTCGTTCATACGACATTGTGTTGGGCGTATGAAATGATGTTAGAAACATTTTGAGCAGTGATTGAGTTGAGTTGAGTTGAGTTCGATTTAAGGATGTCTTAGAACTAAAAACGAACTTGAAATGCTTAAGATACAATTATGTTGAAGTAGATACATATGTGTGTATGGAGATAAGGCCAAGGAGGTTTTTTGTTTTGAACAGGCACATGGTTTCTGTGTGTGTGTGTGTGTATATATGTAGATCTCTTTCGATCCGAATCAGCTGTTGTCATTTAGAGTTTGATTCCCTTCAGCTTGACGGCCGTGGTGTGCAGATCCCATTCCTGTTGCTGCAACGCCTCGAATGCCGCCGACAGACTGAGTTCCGTCTCGGAGAGTATGTTCTGGAGCTTGATCAGCTTAATGGACTTGTGCACATCCCAGTTGATGAACTCCAAGGCGCCCAGGCAACGTGTGGGCGTGCTCTATAATATAAATATTTAAAGAAGCTTTATTAAAATCGGGGATTAAAACCCTAACCAAAACCGTAAGCTTAAACTGGTAAAAACCGATTGAAATTTAAAACCGTAACTGAAACCGTAACCGAAAAAAAAAATTTTCATTTGAGCGAAGCCTTAAAATCGAAACTCTGTAAACCGAAATAACCGTTTAAAAACCGTTTCATTTGTAAGGGCTAATTCCGGGTTTTCATACATCAATAAAACATTTAAAAAGCAAGTTGAAAATACATTAAAACAAACAATTTTTAACTGTTTCGAATTTTTCCGACTTACAAGTCGCGATCTCGATATTCGCTAGTAGATAGTTCCGAGAGTCGCGATATTTGGATATTAGTTTTGTATTTTATTTTAATTTGTTAATTTTGATTTTTGATTTTAATTTTCTTATGTTTAATTTTGAAGTTTTATTTGTGATATTCATGATCAAATGTTCATGGCACTGAATAAGCGCAAATAAAATAAATTTGTACAATGAAATACAAAGAAATTTTTGTTTTTTGTGAACCGAAACCATACCGGTACATATTTCAAAACCGAAACATACAAAAACCTGTTAACCGTTACGAAACCTTTATTCAAAGATTTTGCGTAACCGAAAACCATAAATGCGAAAATAACCGAATCGGTAACTGAACCGATAATCGTCTCGGTTTTAATCCCTGTTTAAAATGTGTTATACATGTATTGTTTACTCACATCCTTGCCGAGCACTTTGACCATGATGCGCACCTCATCCGAGTCGACGCCGCGCTCGCAGCCCCGTGGCTTCTTGTCCGAGAACTCGAGCAAATCCTCGCAGCTCACCGAATTGGAGTCGGCCAGGCGAGCGGCACTCGCGGCAAAATACTCCGCCTCCGTTTGCTGCTTCTGGGGAGGCGTCGCTGCAGTCGCTGCTGCAGTTGCTCCATTGCTGACCTCGCTGACGCCGTTGACGGAGCTGCGATTCATGGCCAGATTGACGGAGGCGCGCACCTTCTTGAAGAGCGCATTCCCAGCCAGCTCGTTGTCCGTGCCGCCAAAGCGTCTGGAGCCCGGACTCTCCTCCTCCGCTGCAGCTGCCGCAACAGCTGCTGCCGCTGCCGTGGCCGCTGTGGGCGCCATCTCCTGGGGCACGGCAGGGGAGTCCAGGGTGGTGCAACTGCTGCTGCTGCTGGCCAAGGGTTTGTCCAGATTCCGCAGCTCATCGTCGTTGACATAGAGCCCAGAGATTTGTGCGGGCTCAAAGCCCACGTCCTTGCTCTTGTTGTAGTGCTCCTTCTGTATGGAGAAGTTGTAGAAGCCATCGGTCACATCTGGTGACTGCAGGACGCCGTCCTTGCTCATGTCCGCCTCCAATATGGACTCGAACTGCAGCGACGCGCTGTCCGTCAGTCCGGCGGCATCGGCTGGCGTCAGTTTCTCCAGATTCTGGTAAGTGTGCGAGGATGCAGCTCCTCCTCCTGTCACCGCCGGCATGTTCTCATACTCCCTGGCCTCCGATCGCCGGCAGACGCTATTGGAGCGCACGGCGGCCACCACCTCAATGGATCGCGCCGGCTGCTGATGCTGCTCCTGTTGCTTGGACGAGATCCCAGAGTTTCGGCCTGCGGCATCCTCGCCGAAATCCGCCAGCTTGTTGAGCGTGCGCTGCACTCCGTTGGCCGGTATAATCAGTGGATATTTGCGCACATGTCGCTTGGTGCTGGTCTTCACCTGCTTCTTGCCCTCGCGCGACGGCAGCGGCAGAGGATTCGCTGCGGATTCGTGCGGCTCGGGGAATTTGTAGCTGGGATGCGTCATGTAGCTGGGACTCTCGCAGGATTCATTGGCTCCAGCCATCGAATTGCGATTCTCATCGTTTTTGCGCTCCTGCTCCGCCCGCCGCACCCGCTGAGCGGCTCCGCGCGTGGGCAGCGTCATGGGACGCGGCGGCCTTGGACACTCGGCAGAGAAGCTGACCGAGCTGGCGACTGCGAGTGGCTCCAGGGCGGCGGTCGCTGGGTGACTCAGCTGACTGGCCAGGCGACGGGGCAGCGTCTTGGCGTTCATCAGCTCAAACTCGTCCGTGTCCATGTGACGCAGCAGCGTCGCCGCCGGACTGATCCCAATGTCCAGGCCCATGCCCTTCCGCTCGATCAGGCTGTTGTACGCCTCGCGTCCCTCCTCCCCAATCAGCGACTGTGCGGAACGAAAGGAATGAAGCAGGCATAAAGCAAATGTCAAAATAAAAATAAAAAATCAAAACTATAACAGGGAAATGTAAACTAAAGCCATAATGTAATTAAAAATGTTAACAAACAACTGTAAGGCAAGAGATGTTAACCTAAAAATGTTAAGCCTGTAATGTAATCATGTTAATTAATCTGAGCCATTTCTTGGGGTTTTTCTTTTGCTTTATTAAATCCCTTTAAATATACACAACTTTTTTGATTACCAATTGGTTTTTGTTTCGTTTTTTTTTTTGTTTGGTTCTTAGAATGCAAACTTTGTATATATATAATATATAATTTATTTGGAAAAAGTTTTAGTTTTACTTTAGGTTTTGTTTGTTTGGTTTTTTTTTTTGTTTTGGTTGTGAAACGCTTCGAACGCATATTTTAGAATATTTTAGAATATCAATATATCAATTTATAGTGTAATCTTGTAAGTAATGCTATATGAAATAGATATGAATTGTATGAACATTTAATTATAAGTAATATTTGATGTATATAAACATTGTATATAAGTAATCTTTGCTTTGGTTTTCTTCGTATTCCTTTTCGGTTATCAATTATCAATAAATGCATAGAATGCGACAAATCTTTTTTAGTTTTAGTTTTGTTTTTGTTTTAAGAATATCCATATCTATATATACTTATATTTCTCATTCATCTGAGCTCTATAAAAAAACGTAGACAACTTGGATCAACTGGGTTTACAATTGTAGTAGTATTTAGAAGATGAAAATACACTTTGTTTTCTTATAGATCTACAAGTAATTCGAGTTATTTTCCATGCCAACTTGTACAACTAAATTTTGTCTCAACCGACGGGGTTTTCTCAGTATTATATAAAGTATATATATATATTTTTTATATATAGTAAAAATGCAAGCGTAAGGATATGGCACATAATACACATTTGCATATGTACGAGTTTTTTCTTCGGACAATATTTTTATTTGATTTTTCTTTTTTTTTTGTTTTTTTTTTTATTTTATGATGGTGATAAAAAAAGGATTGTCAACTTGTGTGTTTTTGTGTGTGTGTGTGTGTGTGTGTGTCGATGACTGTCGTTGTTCTGTCTCTGTGTGTTGTTGTTTTTCTTGTTTATACCCTGTTCATATTAAGTATGCATGAGGTGTTCTTCGTTTAGATCAGCGGTGGGCACGAAATCTGAATTCAGGAGCACTACAGCCGCTAGCTCCCGGAGCCCATGAGTGCCCAACGCTTGTTTAGATCAAGTGTTTTAATACTGATATTTCTAATCTAATTGATTGATTCATTGATTGATTGACTGCCAGACAACCAGAAGCTCTATTTGATGCGAATGAAGTTAATGATCTGTTAGAAAATTTAATTAAGTACATTTAGTTTTCAAGTGAGAATCGCTCTCAATTATTTGTTAATTTTCTGTCTTTAAATTTGGAAGCCTTTTCAACTGTTTTTAGCTAAGTTAAATTTATTAATATTGCTTTTTAATTTTTATTTTGAGCTGTCTTTAATTTTTGTTAGTTATGCTTTACTTTTTTCTAAGTTATTTTTTAGTTTTTCTATTATTGCTTATTGTAACTCTCAATTGTATTGATCTGTATTTGTATCTGTATCTGTAACTGACATTGTATCTGACAACAAATTGTACAGTGTAATTTGCTTAATTGCACATTTATCTTTTTGTTAACTTTTGTTGCAATTAAGCGCATTAAACTGTACTCGTATTATTTTTGCAAATACTTGTATTATAAAACTATTCATTGGTTTTCTTGTCAATTTCCAAATTATGTTTTGGCGCATTTAAGCACAGTACACTGTATTATTATCCGTTCTGAGAGGTCTTGCGTGTTTCCAAATAAGGCACACTCTCAACAAAAAAAAATGCAAATCCATAAAAAATACACATATACAGTCATGGCAAAAATAATAGAAACGACATTTGAAAACAAACAATTAAAAAATTAACTTTTGTTATACAGTCGAACTTCCCTAACTCGAAACACCATTATCCAAAGAAAAGGTTCGAGTTAGGGAGATATTCGAGTTATAGAGTTCTTTTTCCTAAGATTATTAATTTTACTGCCACTCATTTAGTTCGAGTTACAGAGAAATTCGAGTTAGAGAAGTTCGAGTTATGGAAGTTCAACTGTATTAAGTTTTTTTTTCAATATTATTATTTTGAGTGAATTTATCAAAAAAAAAACATGAATTTTAGTAAAAAAAAAAAATGTTTAGGGGGTCTCCGCTATTTTTTTTTAATTAAATTTTGAAACTTTCAATGCAAAATGTGCTTTTTCATGGTTGCTTTGTGCATTTAGCATTAAAAATGTCAAAATTTAATTAAAAAAAACCTAACCTTAAAAAAATTTGTTTACCAAAATTCATCTTAAATCGCCCCCTTTTTTAGACACTTTGTAACTTAAAATTAATTATAGGCTACAATATTATTATAAATATATAAATAAATTTTTCTTTTTTGAGAATCCCGCTTCTAGACTGATACCTTATTTTGTTATAAAATGGTGAAAGTTTGGCCGTTTCTATTATTTTGTCCTTGACTGTATATAACTAACTATTTTAAGTATATATGCTAAAAAGGATGTTTCAAGAGGCTGCAAATATTTTCTGCAATTTACTTTTCGACTCAACGCGACACACACAACAACACACACACACACACACACCACACCACACCACACTTCGACTCGACACACACTTAATCCGTGGATTAATCCGAGAGCACATGTCCGAACAGTAAATTGAGAACATATTTCAGCATTTTCCTTAGTTATGGAGCCGGACTCGGCGGAATGCGTGGTGCAATGAACTCCCTGCGAAACTGAAACTCGTCGCCGCTCTCCGTGCTCGAGGATGAGCTGCTGTCACTCGAATCCCCACCAGCAATCACCAAGGGCAGTTGTTGCTGCTGCTGCTGTTGTTGTTGTTGTTGTTGCTGCTGGAGTTGTCGCCAATGCAACTCGTGTTGCTTCACCGTGGACACGTGAATCTGTTCGGGCCAATGGAACTCCGTGGGTCGCTGTGGCTTCACCAGATGATTGGACACCTGTCGCTGCTGCTTCACTTCATCCGGCGAACTGCCCACAAAGTTGGTGGACGTGGGACTCTTGCCCGTGAGCCGACTAATGTCGAACTCATGCAACGTGACGCCGCTCACGGGTCGCGGCGGAGGCACTGCAGCTGCCGTCGAGGAGGAGCCGTGGGCAGTGCGATACGTGGCCACCGCCGAGGAGGCCGCCGACGAGGAGCCCGAGCCGGAGCTGAGTTTCTGCGATGGCGTTGGCGCCAACAGGGCATGTTGTTGCAGCTGCTGTGCCTTGTAATTGTTGCCCGGTCCACGTCCGCCAAAGTCGTAGATGCGTTCGTCATAGTGGAACTGCTCGTAGTTGCCAGGCCGATGGAAGCTGCGCCGATTGCCGGCCAGATTGTAATGCGGCGCCGACTTAATGCTGGAGTTGGAGCCATACAGCTGGCGTGGCGACAAGGCGATCGCATCCGGACGCTCATCCTGGCCGGCGGACTGCACCTGGCGATGGAAGCCCGCCCGACGACGCCGGCACAGGGAGCTGCTCGAGCTGGCAGCGACACGAGCACGTATATCGCACTCGGAGCGCGCCAGATTGGGCTTGTGGTTGGACTCCTCGCCGCCGCTGGAGGAGCTGCTGGAGTCGAGGGTCATGGGATTGTAGCTGAGCCGGCGCAGCGTGCGTGCACGGATCGAGCGTGGCTTGTAGGATGCACTGCGTCGGGGCAGTGGCAACTGTTGTGGCTGTTGCTGTGTCGCCGCTGGCAGTGGACGCGACTTGGCATCCGTCAGCACTGGGGAAATGGGCTGGAAGCTCTCATTGAAGGACGTGGAACGCTGGCGATAGCTCTTGTTGGCCACGGCATAGACGGCGCTGCTGCAGGCAGACTTGACCGGAGAGGCGCTGGCCAGCAGCTGCTTGGTCGTCTGATGACCATTGCCGAATCTCTCGTAGCCACCGGCGCTCATCACCACGGGCGGAGCACTGTACTGCAGTGTCTCCGCCTTGATGGGGATGGGGAAGTAGCTCTCCTGCGGACTGTAGCTGCTCTTCTGGCTGCTGCGACGCGACAACGAGATGTTCGTGTCCCTCGAGGCGAATCCCGTGTCCGGTGTGCTGCTCCGCTTATCCTCGAGCAGCTTCTGCTCGGCGGCACTCGCCAGCTGCTGGCTCTGCAGCTGCGCCTGGTTGTGCATATACTGCAGATGCTTGTCCAGGTGACTGGTGGCCGCATTGAAGTCGAACATGGTCTGGACGCCGTTGCTGTAGCTGTACACAGCCGACTTGAGGCTGCCAGTGGCACTGCTGATCCCATCGTCCAAGGAGCCCAGCAGCGGTGGCATCTGATCGTTCAGAATCGTATCGTTGGAGTCGCTCTTGTCCAGCTCCGTGTACGTGTGCATGAAATCCAAGTTGAGCGCCTTCAGAGTGTTCTCAATGTCCATGATGTTGTCATTGATGCTCTTTGGCACTTCGCGCTCCAAATCTCTCAGCACATCTCGCGCCGCCTCCTCGTTGCTCCTGTTGTCTCTGTTCAACGGGCGGCAGAGAATCTCGCGCGACTTCTCAAAGAGAAAGTCCGAGCTCTCCTTGTCAAAGATGGGAATGCGCAGCTCGGAGCTGTTTTTGATCTCGCTCAAAGATCGAAATCGCTGCTTGACGTGATTGCGAGTGTGTGTTTTAAGGAGGAAAACGGAACGGAACGGAACGAAATGGAACGAAACGAAAGGCAACCAAAAACAAACCAAACAACCGAAATAAAGCAAAGGGAATGCACGGAATGGAACGGAACGGAACGCACAACGCGGTTAGGGAATGTTGGAGAAATGAGTGACAGAGAGAAAGAGTGGAGACAAGAGAGAAGACCGTCGAATTAGAAAACGACCAGGAGAAGGTTCTCTTCGACGACAGGCCGAAGATTGGATGACGATGCCCTTGCAGAACACTGTATTGCAATTTAGAGAGATCGTTCCGATATGATATAGTTTCCCACAACATTTATAGGTATCGACGCCCATGGTCAGCGTAAGACTAGTGAGAGCCTGAGCGCAATGCACCGTTAGCTTGACGAATAGTGAGCGAGAGCATCGTTAAGTGAGCAGTGAGTGAGCAGTGAGTGAGCAAATGAGCCGTTATTTCTACGGCTGGCGGCTATAAAAGGACAGGTAATCGGTGACTCGGGAGTTCAGTATCGCGCCAGCACTCGAGGTATACACAGTGCAGTTTAGTGGAGTGCAGTGTAGTGTAGTGTAGTGTAGTGTAGTGTAGTGTAGTGTAGTGTAGTGTAGTGTAGTGTAGTGTAGTGTAGTGTAGTGTAGTGTAGTGTAGTGTAGTGTAGTGTAGTGTAGTGTAGTGTAGTGTAGTGTAGTGTAGTGTAGTGTAGTGTAGTGTAGTTTAGTGCAGTGCAGTGTAGTGTAGTGCGCAGTGCACTGCACGTACAGTGCAGTACACTGCACAGTGTAGTACACTGTAGTATACGTGCAGTACAGTGCACGTGTAGTGCACTGCACTACAGTGCACTACAGTACACTACACTACAGTACAGTACACTACAGTACACTACACTACACTACACTACACTACAGTACACTACACTGAACTACACTCCACTAAACTGCACTGTGTACACCTCGAGTGCTGCCGCGATACTGAACTTCCGAGTCACCGATTACCTCTCCTTTTATAGGCGCCAGCCGTAGAAATAACGGCTCATTTGCTCACTCCATGCTCACTTAACGATGCTCTCGCTCACTATTCGTCAAGCTAACGGTGCGTGCGCTCAGGCTCTCACTAGCCTTAAGCTGCCCATGGGCGTAGTTACCTAGAATTGTTGTGGGGAACAATTATGTTCCTCATTTTAATAATTCATGTATAAAATTTAATATTATTCGTCACAAAATTGGATATCAGAAATTTTGGGGCATGCAAATGTTTTCGTCACTAGACTTTTACCTCGTAAAGATGTTTTTTATATGATTTTCAATGCTAGTAAAATTCGATTTTATAAGCACTTGTTTTTTCAATGCTATTCAAATGAAATTCTTATTAGCACTACTTTTTTCAATGCCAATTGTGAGTTACACAGACAAACTGTGACTTTGGTTGGAATATCTCAAGAAAGTCAGCTCGAAGACGGACCTTTGCCAAGTTTCATGAATATAGCTTCACTGACTAAGAGGGTGGATCGCATAGCAGCAGACGGACAAGGCTTTAACGACTTCCGATCAAGAATATATATATACTTAATGGTATCTGCCAAGCCTGCGTTACGCATTCTTCAACAAAGTTACAATACCGTCTGCAAGAGTACAATGACGACAGATCCACCAACATAATTATAACCATAACTAGCTCTACTCTATTCCCTACTCTTTAAAGAGATATTAAATCTATGCCTACCTGGATATCGGGTATGCTCTGCAGTTCCTCCGTAAAGTTCTTCTTCTTGGAGAAGGGCGATGCACTGCCATGTGTGGGCGTTAGAGCCGAGCTGCCAGTGGCGCTTCCAGCTCCAGTGCTGTTCGACTTGTCGTTGCCACCGCTGCTCAGATGCGGAAAACGAAAGCTAAACTTGCGCTTCGGACTGTGCGTGGCTGGCGTGTGATCAGAGACCAGGTCAATCATGGATCTGGCAATGAAAGAAACAGCAAATGAGCAAGAGACTTGAAGATGAATGATTAAGTGATTCAGTGACTCACCTGGCACTGATCTCATTGGCAATTTCAATGGCATGATTCAGTATCTTCTCATCCTTGACCGAAATGGGCTTCACAGTGCCCGTGGCAGTTTTCTTCTTCGACAGCAGGCCATGTTTATTGCCATTAGTGTCGCCCGTTTTATGTCCATATTTTGCCGACATTTCGGCGAATTCGTTTTTAGTGTTCACACGATCAAAGTCCGGTGACTTTGGTTGGCTGCCAGAGGCGCCACTTATCGAGCCAAACATTGAGTTAATCTCATCCAGAAGTGAGGGACCAAAGTCCAGTTTATCACCGGTGATTTCATCATCGGATATCTCGTGATATTCGTGCAGATCATCGGTTGTTGTTGTATTCCGTGAGCTGGCACGCCAATTGGTCTCGGAGTGAATGCTCTTGCCATCGGCGCCATAGTTGTTGTTCTGCAGAGCATACGCCAGCTGCTCCTCATCCAGTTTTGAGTGCGACGCAAACGGATTCGAGCCGGCAAAATCAAAGGAGCTCTGTCCATTGCTGGCTATCAATTTGGGCGTGTGCTCCGTGGAGGGAATAAACGTGGGATTCATTGAGGTGCCAGCACCCTCGGGAAAATAACCACTGGCCGTTTGCAGAGAGTCGGGACTGGTCGGAGTCGGTGGCAGCAGCAAGGGCGTCTGTTCAATATCCTCCGACGGTTTGTACGGCGTCACAATTTGTTTGGGCACATGATTATACTGTCAAATAAAGTTGTAAACAATTATATAATTACTTTAAATAGGAAGAATTCTCGATTCGCTTACATTTTGGGAGCTGCCGAGGAAGGCAATGTCGCCAAAGGTGGCGCCATCAATGCCCACGTGTCCGGTGTGCTTAAAGTCATTCTGCGGCTTGGAGATCATCTCCGTTCGCAGCTTGCGTTTGCTAATGCGATGATCGCCCACGCGACTAAAGGAATCCCGATTGGAGCAGGGCAAGCCCTCCAGGAAGGCAACCGTATTCGAGGGATTGAAGTAGCCCGTCTTGCCGGTGCTGAGAACACCCTTCCAAAAGGGTGCTCCCGCGATGCGATCGAGCACACTGATTATGTCGCCCTGGCGATACAACAAATAATCCTTCTTCGGCTCCACACAGTTGACAACGGCCTTGAGCTGCTCGGGCTTCATATCCGGCAGCTGTTCGTAGATTTCGCTAAACTTTGGACGCTTGGCTGCGTCGTCCTGCCAGCACTTCATCATTAACGTATAATACTCTCGGGGACAGCAGTCCGGCTGCTCCAGGCGTTGATAATTGGGCGCATCGATGGCCTCCAGTATCTGGAGGCCTGTCAGAGCTGCCCAGGGCTGAAAGCCATAGGAGAACATCTCCCAGAGACAAACGCCGTACGCCCACACATCGGAGGCGTTGGTGAAACGCAAGTAATTGATGCACTCCGGGGCACACCAGGCAATCGGCAGCTTTAGGTTCACATTGAAATTGGTCTTGTAGTAATCCTTGCCCACGCCCAAGGCACGCGACAGTCCAAAGTCCGAGATTTTCACCTTGTCCTTGCTAAAGACAAGAATATTCCTGGCTGCCAAATCCCTGTGTATGAGTCGCTTCTGTTCCAGGTAACGCATGCCATTGCAAATCTGCAGGGCAAACTCACAGAGTGTGGGAATCGTGAGGAAGCTGACACGCAATCCGGAATCCTTAAGGCACTCGAGCAAGGAACGTAGATGCGCCAGCTCAGTGACCAGCATCAGGGAATCGGTGGCCAGCACCACGCCATAAAGACGCACAATATTCTCATGCTCAATTGAATGCATTATCGCTGCCTCCTTGAGAAATTCCATGGGATTCGATTGCATGCGCTCGCGGCACAAGCACTTGATGGCCACTTGAATCTGAACAACACAAAGACAGATGCAATTAATTACTCAATTCAATTCAACTCAACTCAATTCAAATTAACCGGAAACTCACCCGCTCGCTGCCATTTGTCCAGACGCCCTGCTGCACAATGCCAAACTCCCCGATGCCCAGCTGCTTATTGACGCTAATGGAATCAGCCGGTATAATATGCTTGTTATTGGGCACCTTGCTGCCCGGTGAGCTGCCCCCATTCCTTGGTGCCGTTGTGGCTGCTGCCGTGTTGGCGCTGCTGCTGCTGTTCTCGCTTGCTGCCTGTCCGCCCACGCCATCCTCGCGCTTTCCTATTGTGGCGGGCGCTTGGAGAAGCCGCTTAATCTTGCTGAGGTAACTGTGGGGGAAGTGCTTCTCATAGAATTTACGCAGTCTTCGGATTTCCGGTCGCGATAGACCAATAAAACGTAAATCCTCATCCGTTGCATATTTAAATTGAGCTGCATTTGTTATTTTTAATTCATTTCTACACAAAAAAAGAGACAGATATGGGAATAATGTAAACAAGTCGAGTGGTTGATTAAGCTCAGTTATGCAGCTCACTTATTAGGTAACTAAGCTGTTGCACTGACAGCTGTTTTCGATAATATGCAAATCGATAGTATGCAGATTACTAATAAGCATATCGAATTTAAATACTAAATAAAAACACTAGTTATTATCAGTGATGCCAAATGTTTCCCGGAAAAAAGACAGAACGGCCAAATAAAACGGCGAAAAAATCTAATCAACTAAAAAACATGACAGAAAAACTGCCCAACTTTTTTCCGATTTTTTTTTTAGTTTTAAAGTTTTAAGGCATCTTCAATAATCAAAGATAAAATATACAAATGCATATAATTGAAAAATTTAATGAAAGCATTTACCTACTTGTCAAAATAGCATTTAACGTGTCTATATATAGACGGTCCTAGAGTCAGAGCTAAAGTGACAACTTGTGAAAAAGGGTTTATTGTCTGTAGAATCTCGATATTTGTTTTGTTCGGGTCAAAATTTTGAGGAATTGTCATCATTCTCCCATTTTAATTGTGTACCGGGAAAATGTTTTAGCCTTTAAATTGTTTCCATTTTCAAGAAGGTTCCCAAATTGGCAGTATAGAATCCTTGTTGGATTCAATTTAATTGAATCAAAAAAAGCTAGATTTTCGTATAGAAGATTTTTGACATTTTTACCGGAAATTTTTCCAAATGGAGCATCACTGGTTATTATTTGGTAATCAACCTTTGTTATTCTCACACCATGCATGATCTGCATACTATTCTTTTTGGTCAATTTAGGTCACAGAACTTACTTGATGGCATTATAGTACTGCTGCAGTTCGGACTCGGTGAGGAATTCATATAAATCAAACTGTGGGCACTCTGGAAGATACAGAAAAATATAAAAATAAATACGAGTATATATAAATGCATATTTAACTTAAGTATGCATGCGGCGTAGCGGAGACCAAACAACAACAGCTGCAGTCCATAATATTTAATGTACATACATACATACAAACATGTGTGTTTGTTTGTCTGTGTGGGTGGTATAGATTTCTACACCCGCAACACATAAAATAAAAACGCCAACACATTTGCTTGACTTAATTTCCATTCATTGGCGGCGCCCTCATGTGGCAGCCTCAAAATAATTTCATTTCTTTCATTTCAATCTTTATCTACCGCTCCCACTGCAAGCACACACACACACACACACACACACACAGATATTCTGATTGCCTTGCTTCTTCTTCTTGTTGCCTTTTCAACCCGTAGCATTTGTCATTGTCGTGTTTTTGTTTGCCTTTGTAAAGGAAACAACGCAACACATGCATATATACATACATAGGTGCATACATATTTGTATTTTGTGTGTACACAGATTGCCTGATAATGTCCGTTAAACCCGTGGATTTGCAATTTTGAGTCATCAGCGCGGCATTCGACATTCATTGAGATAATAAATTCCATGGAAACAGACCACATCCGCTTGTTTGTTTTTTCATTGTTTTTGCAGTTGCACTAACTGAGACATGTGTATGTCTGTCTGCATGTATGTGTGCTTGTGCATTTTCCAGTTGAGGTCAAATGATCGCTGGCGTTCTTATTATATCGGCAGAGCTATCCCGTAGGATTTGCAGTTGTCCTTGAATTTGCAAAATAAAATCGATCGGCCAATACACACACACACACACACACATTAACACACCGCCGTCACATACAGACACGGAAGCTACTACTACGTAGCAGATACTATTTTTCCAGCACTGAAAACACTTGTATTTTCTTCCTTTACATTAGTTTTTTCATGTTTCGCACATTATTATTGATTCATTTACAATTTTATCACACTTTTCAACACATTATTGCAGTTTTTCTTTCATTCTTACCCATTTTATTTTTGCGTGTGCATTGTTTGGGAGTACTGCATCTTCACCAGTGTGAGCACTAGCGACAAACGTGAAAAACCCAAACTAAAGTGGCACAGTGCTGCCAACTTAATAAAAATAATTTTGGTATGGACACACTATTCCTAACATTACAGAGCCATTGTGATTTTAACATGTAAACAAACACAACAGCTGTTGTGCATTAACAGACTTTTTTCGCGCTAAGTTTGAAATTGTAAAAAATAAGCGCAATTTTCAAAAATATTAAATTGCTTATGTTTATTAAAAAATCTTTATTTGGAAGCAAATTGAATTCATATACATAATTTATAATTGATTACTTTAGCTTGCAATACAAATAAACAGTGATAAGAGATAAATGTGCATGTTAAATGTAGGACCCTCAATAATTTGATCCAAAATGGCAAAAACTATCTAGAACAAACGGAAGCTATTTGGGAAAGCGGTAACAGTCATGCGGTCAATTACAGCCTTGGTATGCTCATAGCCCAGTGCACTATTGATGGCCGCCAGCTCCTCGAAGTGATCGCGTGTGCGTTTATCCTCAATCATCTTGGACACGTATTTGTACATGCGTCCATAGTGATTGTGGGCATAGGCGTGCCACATGGCGAACTGGATGGCCTTGCTGTCGTTGGCATCCACAAACTTGATTATCTCTGTGTAGATGTCGTTGAGCTCGGGCAAATGATCCTTCAGATTATCATCCAGCACACACAGCTTGGCCACAGCGATTCCTTTCTTGCTCAAGGCCTCGATGAGATTGTTCTTCTGCTTGTCCATGTTGCTACGAGTATAGAGTATATTTTGTAGACATTCAATATTCAATTCAGCGTCTTTAACGATTTACTTACGTCTTGATCTTAGTGGCATCTGGACGCGTGTCGTTCTTGAGTCCATAGTAGGACAACAGCGCATCCGCATCGGTTTCCTTTATAACAATATCTGCAAGTTTCACAATTCGCTCCAAGGCGGAACGTTGCTTCTGGTTGTTATCATCCCGCTGCTTATCAACGCTTCCATCGTCGCCTTCTGAACTTCGCTTCTTTTGTGATGCGACAAACGCCAATGGAAGCTGAGTCTTCAACTCCGTGGACTCGATGTTCTGAATGAACTGCAAGTGGGCCGGCAAGTGCTTGGGATGTGCGGCAACCACCTCGTTGTATATTTTCTCTGCCTTCTCCAGCTCTAAATGGACAAACACAGACGATAAGTAAACGGTCTCTTAGTGGGTTTATAGAACTCACCGCACTTGGCAATGTGCGAGCATTGGAAGTCGCGCAAACTCTCGGCGTAGTCATCGGCGCTGGTCTTGCCCTTCTGGGGTGAACTGGGTGCTCCGCCGCCTCCGTTGGCAGGCACTTCCTTCTGCTGGGAGTCGCCATCGCCGCCTGCCGAGTTGGCCGTGTTCGTTGACCCCTGGGGCGTGGCCTGTGCCTTCGGCTTGGCTGCGTTCGCGTTGACAGCGGCTGCCGCTGCAGGACTGGCGTTATTGGAGCCACCGCCATTGGCAGCCCCATTGGAAGCCGCCTTCCTCTCGGCCGGATTGAGCACGTAGGTGAAGGGATGCAGGGCAATGCGACGGCCAGCCTCGTCCTTGGGGAACACGAGATTGCCGCTCAGCCAGGCGCACTGCGCCGGCAGGTTCGCCTTGGTGATCCGCTCCTGAGCAATGGGCGCAACGTAAAGCATCTTGTTGGTCTCCCGCACCTTGGCGGACGTGAACTTGCGGCCACTGACAATGCACTGGTTGTAGCTGTCGTAGAAGTCCAGAGCGAGCACGTTGGGCAGCTTGAAGGCGGCAACGAGGTTCGCCTCGGCAATCTTCTCCAGCAAGTCGCGCTTCTCGTGCCGCACCTGCAGACGCACCGTGTACTCGCCCTTCTCCAGCTTCGTGTAGAAGTTGTGCGAGTGCGCATCCCCAGTCGCGATCAGGGACTTGTTCGCATCGAACAGCATCCACATCTGAGACTCGAACTCGGACTCGTACAGCAAGTCGTTGAACAGCGGAGCATACAGCGCCACCTCCGCCGCCTTGGCCACGTTCAGGTTGTAGACCAGCATGCTCTGGTAGATCTGCCTGCCCTCGGGAATGACGTCGCGTGTGGCGCTCAGAGGAGAGATCTTTGCCTCGCTGGGCTTGAGCACCACGGCGGCGTTCTTCAGCTGGAGCAGCGGCTGAATCTCCTCCGCCACCAGCACACCAATCTCCAGCGGGTGAATGCCACGTCCTGCGTGCATCACATCTAGTAATATATTTAGAAGAATTAACACACAATTCAAACACAGTTTAGATGATTTCAATATTTACATGCATTGGGATTTTGTGCAGCGACTCCTCGGAACTCAAGGCTGTATTTCAAGTGACTCTGGCCATGATTGGACCAATATTTCGCTATGCACAGTTCCAGTATCTTGTTAGCCTTAACGGGGAATGTGGATGTGGCCTCAAATTCCGAGTTGACACCAATTATCTTCATGGTTTCCAGTTTGCGGCAAGATTGATGTGGCAGCAACTGATTCGTGTGCAGGAAGAACTTGCCAATATCGTTGCCCCGATTGGGATCAGTGAGGCGAAGGCGCAGCACTAAGAGGAGAAGTTAAAGTAAATCATTTAAGTGAATGTAATTGAGAGTCACTCACCTGCCCAAGTGGCCTTGTCGGGCACGAGAATAAAGTCCCTTTGGATGGTATTGGGCTGGAACTCAACGCTCTTGTCCGCTCTCTGGGTAGTTGGCTCAAAGACGGGCGTGTTCTGGACATTCTCCAGGACATGGGGCTGCACGACAGTGATGGGAATCTCAAACAAGGGACCCTTTTGCACGCAATCCGTGTCGTAAGCCTTAACGCTGAATTTATATAGATAATATTAATATAATATTAATATCGTGCAAATCAAGATAGATTTAAAGTAGGAGTTACTTACACGGCACTGTGGACACCTGGCTGCAGACTCGTGGGATCTATTCTGACCACGATGGAGCGTACTCCGTAGCTGAGATCCAGAAAAGAGCCGCACTGCA
Organism: Drosophila quinaria; assembly: GCA_035047525.1. Lineage (NCBI taxonomy): Eukaryota > Metazoa > Arthropoda > Insecta > Diptera > Drosophilidae > Drosophila > Drosophila quinaria. The sequence continues at coordinate 4,017,318 of JAWNPO010000554.1, forward strand.
CCCAGGACTGAGAGGGTATAAGATTCAGACGCACATTGAAATTGAACTTATCCTTGGGATCTACCAAGATCAATTAATATATTATGTTAAGTTTGTTATTTTAAAGTTAAGATCATCTGCAACTTACCCGCTTCTTTATCATTAAAGAACACGGGTTCAATGTTGACATTGAAGTCCACAAACTTCCGCTGAACACCCTCACGCAGATGGATGCCCTTGTCCTGGCTGGCGCCCACGCGCACCGAGAATCTGCAAGAAAAGTGACGTAAATCTATATATATAAAACTCTTTGTCCTGACTGAGAATCAACGTGCAGCCCAAACGGTAAAAGATAGAAAGCTGAAATTTGCACACAACATAGATGAGATAATTTCATCGTGCAATAAGACGGCGTTTTGCGAAATTCGACCTCTAAGTGGGTTAAATCGGGGTCAAAGGTCACGGAATTGCTTAGTATGAAAAACTTTTTTGTTTCTTAAGATATCTCTACCAAACTCACAGATTGTATGTTTTGGACTGTCCTTTACATTCTGACCAAATTTGGTCAAAGTCGGTTGACTATATCATATAGCTGCCGTAGGAACAATCGGATGCAAAATAACCTTTAGTATGAAAAACTTTTTTGTTTCTTAAGATATCTCTACCAAACTCACAGATTGTATGTTTTGGACTGTCTTTTACATCCTGACCAAATTTGGTCAAAGTCGGATGACTATATCAAATAGCTGCCATAGGAACAATCGGATGCAAATTATTTTTTTAGAACCAAAAATTCTGTTGTTGTATAAGATATCCTAACAAAACTCATAGATTAGCTCTTCTTGCTAAATTTTGACATTTTCCCCAAATTTAGCGTTTTTCCGCCAAATTTAGCTTTTTCCCGCCAAATTTAGCCTTTTCCCGCTAAATCTGGATTTTTACAGCTGAATCGATAAATCTGTCTTTAACCTAATTTCAATTACCGGGGAAAAACATTAAAACACTAAAGTTAAATATTTGCGTTTTTCGTCAAAAAATGCTATATAAATTTGTTAAAACGGACTACTAAAGATGTTCTTTTTAATTTTGCGAGCGCAGCGAGCTGGGGGTTGGCAAGCGAAGCGAGCAGTATTAATTTGTTAAACCGGACAACAAAAGAAAATCTTTTCAATTTTGCGAGCGAAGCGAGCGGGGGTTGGCGAGCGAAGCGAGCAGGGGGCGGAGCCCCCTAGTATTAGTATAAAGTATTTCCATAGACCACAATTCCACTTACCGCAGCATGTTGTCCTTGGATTGACGATGCTCAACCAAGTGCTCGAAGGCCTTCTCCACATTCAGCAGACCATGACCTTGTGCGTAGGGATCCACGTAGCCCAGTTTGGTGGCAGTAACGCCAATGGCGCGCTTAATACTATAAGGCGAGTACGCAATCTTCTGCTGCTTCAGTCCAGAGATGAGCAAGGCCACCGCTCCGGCCACGTGAGGTGCTGCCATGCTGGTGCCGTTCATCAACTGCGACTTGCTCATCGTGAACTGCGGCACGGATGTAATGGCGCCTCCGGGTGCGCACACAGTGACTCCTTGACCACCGTCTATGCAGGGATCTCGCGACGTCCATGTGTAAACGTTTCCAGGCAGCTTCTCACGCATTGCATACTCCGCCTCCATCATCTGTGGGGAGACGTAGGCGCCCACGCCTATCAAACTGGGCTGGCTGATGTCCGGAGGAGTGCCCACCGTGCTGAGAGCGGGACCATGATTGCCGGCAGAGGCAACCCAAACCACTCCATACTTATTGACAACCTCGTTCATCAGTTCACCTATGCGGCTGGAATACAACACAATTCATTGGTCATCAAGATTATCTGTAGACTCAAATAGGGAACTTGTCTGAGATACAAAGCAAACAATGAAATAAGTTGGGACGTGTGTTGTTGACAGATCTTTCGGGTATCTCATTCAATTTACCTCGGAGCACTTATCTTTATTGTTACACGCTTTTTATCGGCAGACCAAGCGAGTGCATCTAACTCTCTAAAATCACAATTATCCAGAGGCTGTTGAATAGTAGCTTGTGCTTACCCAGAATTCGACCAGTTGGAATGCTCGCCATAGCTCATGTTTATGACATCGATGCGGCGACCCTCGCGGCACAGATCCATGACCTTCATGATGCCACGAACGAGCGCGGTGCCCGTTTCCATTGAGCCAAGGCGCCCATCGCCAATTGTGATGGACACAATCTTGGCATTGGGCGCAACGCCATCGATGTCCCTCGAGCTGTGATTACCACTGGCAATCGAGGCCACATGAGTGCCATGAGGAGCTGTAATCAATGAGAACTTTATGAACTTATCATTCGAGGAGATTGTCGAGTCTACTCACAGCACATGCCCACCACTTCCAGAACATTGCCATCGTCGTGTACGTTGACAGAGACCGAGAGGAAGTCGTCCACGTTCTTCGTCTCGTGGGTCTTGGAGTACTCGCCAATGCGCAGCGCCTTCTCCAGGTCGCCCTGTTCAGTGGTATCGATGATGGTCAGCCAACCACTGTCCGTTGGGAAGAGCACACAGTCGAAGGAAGTCTTGATGTCGTTGTACAGTTTCTCGTAGCTGTTGAGCATTTCCAGCTCAAAGTCCAGGTTCTCCTTGACAATCTTCTTGTCCCACGGCAGCTTTGGCGCTTCTCCCGGATTCTGCGACTCAAACTCGACGATCTTGCGACTGGCATTCGCCGTTGCCGTCTTATGTGGCTTGTCCCAGCTCTTCAACTTGGCCTGGGCAACAATATTGTCCCGAACCTTTGGCGGCACCAAGTCATGGAAACTCTTCAATCCCACACGAACAGCCCCATCCTTGTCTGTGTTGAGGGCAACCAACTCCGGACTGAGCTTCAGTGTGCGGCCGGACAGGCCCTTGAAGCTGCCCTTCTCGTCGGGCGTGAGCTTCTTGCTCATGTCCACATCTCCACATCCGGAGCAGTCGAAGCGCTCAATCACTTTTAAGGTTTTCCCATCGCAAAGCGTCTACAAAAATTGAATTACAACTGTTGGAGAAAGTTCACTGCACTTAAATCATATTTCACTAACCTCAAGTCCCGTTGCCCGCGGATCTACGCCAGAATCAAAAATGGCGATGGTCACATCCCGACCATCGTAGTCCGGATACTTTTGCAGGAAGTTCAGCACGCCCGTCTCCGCCTTGGGTACCTTGGATGAGAAAACACTTCAGTGAGACACTTTTTACACAGTCGCTTCGATAAGTATGTATGTGTACCAGGGCAGCCGTGGGAAACGATGACTCGACAATGCCGCTCAAGTCGCTTGCCATTATTTCTTCAAATTTATTGCCGTTGTTGTTGTTGTTGTTGTTATTGCTGTCGCTTTGAATATTCTTTGCACACTTTGTTGTTGGTAGTTCGTCGAGGCGAGCTCCTAGTATTATTTCCTTGATTTCTCGTGATCTGTATGTAGATTGGGTCCTTCGTTCCACTCGAGATGCACCTTTAATAGAATGATTTTGCGGTAATTCTTCTCCTTTGCATACGTCTATATATTTGTGAGGGCGTAAAGTTGCCACACTTGTTTATTGTGCAGCTGTTTGACGAACGTGTTCGCTTCAACGAAATTTTCGTCGTTGATTGTAGTGTTCGTGTCCAAATTTCGTGATGTACGTTTTGTTCGATAAAAATAGAATAGCATATATAAACAAGTCTTTTTTTCTCTCAATAAATATGTATAGCTCCCAAAGGCTATGACTGTATCCTTGTCCGATGACAGGTTTATTCTCTGAAAATTTTCTGCAAATGCTTGGTGCACATTGCTTGCTGTGAAATATTAGTGGGCAAATGTAATTCTTGTTCGACGAACAGTTTGTCAAACAAATTCGACTGTGGAGGCCGGCTTAATAGTGAGAAAAGCCGCCATTCTGCATTCCTCTCACATCGATATATCGCAATTTCAGTTGACACTTGCCGATATATCGATAGGTGACAACAGACTACAAAACAGCTGCGTCTGTCCTTCTGTCATCTGGCCGAGTTTTTTTTGGAGCAAAATAATAATTTTTGTCTTGCAGATAAAATGTGACTCGAAGTAGTACCAAGCCGCTTTGAATTTTCATTGTGTAACTTAATAATGATTCTTTCCAGCCCGATAGGTAAATCCATGTTTTCTTTAGATTTAGTTCACGTTTTGCATGCACTACGACACCACGTCCAAACCTAATTTATGACTTGAGCGAATCACTCATGTTTTAAATATTTTTCAGTAAACTTATACAATTAAAAATAATAAGACTAATTAATAACTACTTAATTGGCGCCCAACAACGTTAACGGATCTCGCGCTCAAGTCACGTAACCGGAGCAAAATCTTTGCTGTGTTCATAGTTATCGACACAACGTGAAACTGTTTTTTTTGTTTGTAGTGATATAACCAGTACGCACAATCAAACCTGCCTGTCTCTGTGTGAGTGATATGGATTTCTGCACCCGCACATTTGCTTGACTTCATTTCCCTTCGAAATGCAGCCTCAAAATAAATGCATTTCTCTCATTTCAATATCTTTATCTAAAGGAAACAACGCAACACGTGCATTTACATACATACATTCATAGTTGCATACATATTTGTATTTTGTGTGTACGCAGATTGACTGATAATGTCCGTTAAACCCGTGGATTTTAAATTTTGAGTCCTCAGCGCGCCATTCAGCATTCACAATATGAAATACCCTCAATAATTTGATCGAAAATGGCAAAATCTATCTAGAATAAACGGAAGCTATTTGGGAAAGCGGTAACAGTCATGCGGTCAATTACAGCCTTGGTATGCTCATAGCCCAATGCACTATTAATGGCCGCCAGCTCCTCGAAGTGATCGCGTGTGCGTTTATCCTCAATCATCTTGGACACGTATTTGTACATGCGTCCATAGTGATTGTGGGCATAGGCGTGCCACATGGCGAACTGGATGGCCTTGCTGTCGTTGGCATCCACAAACTTGATTATCTCTGTGTAGATGTCGTTGAGCTCGGGCAAATGATCCTTCAGATTATCATCCAGCACACACAGCTTTGCCACAGCGATTCCTTTCTTGCTCAAGGCCTCGATGAGATTGTTCTTTTGCTTGTCCATGTTGCTGCGAGTAGTTTTATACATAATTATTATTTAATTCAGTATTCTTTAACGATTTACTTACGTCTTGATCTTGGTGGCATCTGGACGCGTGTCGTTCTTGAGTCCATAGTAGGACAACAGCGCATCCGCATCGGTTTCCTTTATTACAATATCTGCAAGCTTCACAACTCGCTCCAAGGCGGAACGTTGCTTCTGGTTGTTATCATCCCGCTGCTTATCAACGCCTCCATCGTCGCCTTCTGAACTTCGCTTCTGTTGAGATGCGACAAACGCCAATGGGAGCTGAGTCTTCAACTCCGTGGACTCGATGTTCTGAATGAACTGCAAGTGGGCCGGCAAATGCTTGGGATGTGCGGCAACCACCTCGTTGTATATTTTCTCTGCCTTCTCCAGCTCTAAATGGACAGATACAAGAAGATAAGTAAACGATCTCTTAGTGGGTTTATGGAACTCACCGCACTTGGCAATGTGCGAGCATTGGAAGTCGCGCAAACTCTCGGCGTAGTCATCGGCGCTGGTCTTGCCCTTCTGGGGTGAACTGGGTGCTCCGCCGCCTCCGTTGGCAGGCACTTCCTTCTGCTGGGAGTCGCCATCGCCGCCTGCCGAGTTGGCCGTGTTCGTTGCCCCCTGGGGCGTGGCCTGTGCCTTCGGCTTGGCTGCGTTCGCGTTGACAGCAGCTGCAGCTGCAGGACTGGCGTTATTGGAGCCACCGCCATTGGCAGCCCCATTGGAAGCCGCCTTCCTCTCGGCCGGATTGAGGACGTAGGTGAAGGGATGCAGAGCAATGCGACGGCCAGCCTCGTCCTTGGGGAACACGAGATTGCCGCTCAGCCAGGCGCACTGCGCCGGCAGGTTCGCCTTGGTGATCCGCTCCTGAACAATGGGCGCAACGTAAAGCATCTTGTTGGTCTCCCGCACCTTGGCGGACGTGAATTTGCGGCCACTGACAATGCACTGGTTGTAGCTGTCGTAGAAGTCCAGAGCGAGCACGTTGGGCAGCTTGAAGGCGGCAACGAGGTTCGCCTCGGCAATCTTCTCCAGCAAGTCGCGCTTCTCGTGCCGCACCTGCAGACGCACCGTGTACTCGCCCTTCTCCAGCTTCGTGTAGAAGTTGTGCGAGTGCGCATCCCCAGTCGCGATCAGGGACTTGTTCGCATCGAACAGCATCCACATCTGAGACTCGAACTCGGACTCGTACAGCAAGTCGTTGAACAGCGGAGCATACAGCGCCACCTCCGCCGCCTTGGCCACGTTCAGGTTGTAGACCAGCATGCTCTGGTAGATCTGCCTGCCCTCGGGAATGACGTCGCGTGTGGCGCTCAGAGGAGAGATCTTTGCCTCGGTGGGCTTGAGGACCACGGCGGCGTTCTTCAGCTGGAGCAGCGGCTGAATCTCCTCCGCCACCAGCACACCAATCTCCAGCGGGTGAATGCCACGACCTGCGTGCATCACATCTAGTAATATATTAAGAGGAATAAATACACAATTCTAAACACAGTTTAGATGATTTCAATATTTACATGCATTGGGATTTTGTGCAGCTACTCCTCGGAACTCAAGGCTGTACTTCAAGTGACTCTGGCCGAGATCGGACCACAATTTAGCTATGCACAGTTCCAGTATATTGTTTGCCTGCAAGAAGAAGCGTTATTGATGCATGAGTAGTGCAAATATCGAATATTTCTATTCAAATTAAATTAAAATTATTTCCTTTTATGTTCATTTCCTCATTTTAGTATATATGCATTAGTTCTAGAAATCCTATTTTAATCATATACTTAAAATTTGATTTGTAAATCTTCTAACGATTGAAATTAAATAAATAAAATACAATTAAATAAATACATATATTAACCATAACGGGGAATGTCTCCGTGGCTTCAAATTCCGAATTAACACAAATTATCTTCATGGTTTTCAGTTTTTGGCAAGATTGATGTGGCAGCAACTGATTCGTGTGCAGGAAGAACTTGCCAATATCGTTGCCCCGATTGGGATCAGTGAGGCGAAGGCGCAGCACTAAGAGGAGAAGTTAAAGTAAATCATTTAAGTGAATGTAATTGAGAGTCACTCACCTGCCCAAGTGGCCTTGTCTGGCACGAGAATAAAGTCCCTTTGGATGGTATTGGGCTGGAACTCAACGCTCTTGTCCGCTCTCTGGGTAGTTGGCTCAAAGACGGGCGTGTTCTGGACATTCTCCAGGACATGGGGCTGCACGACAGTGATGGGAATCTCAAACAAGGGACCCTTTTGCACGCAATCCGTGTCGTAAGCCTTAACGCTGCGTATATATAAATAATATTAAATAAGAGTGCAAATCAAGATAGATTTAAGGCAGGAGTTACTTACACGGCACTGTGGACACCTGGCTGCAGACTTGTGGGATCTATTCTGACCACAATGGAGCGTACTCCGTAGCTGAGATCCAGAAAAGAACCGCACTGCACCCAGGACTGAGAGGGTATAAGATTCAGACGCACATTGAAATTGAACTTATCCTTGGGATCTATCAAGATCAATTAATATATTATGTTAAGTTTGTTATTTTAAAGTCAGGATCATCTGCAACTTACCCGCTTCTTTATCATTAAAGAACACGGGTTCAATGTTGACATTGAAGTCCACAAACTTCCGCTGAACACCCTCACGCAGATGGATGCCCTTGTCCTGGCTGGCGCCCACGCGCACCGAGAATCTGCAAGAGAAGAGACGTAAATATATTAAAGTCTTTTTCCTGATTGACCAGAAAAAGTGAGCAAAGGTTAAAGAAGAAGTGAAATTTTCACAAAATTTTGTGGGGGGAGGGGGTTTTTTGTTTTTTAATTCAAAAAGGAAAAATATTTTTGGGGAAATTTTTTTTTTCATTAAGGTTGGTGGGGGGTTGGGGATTTGGGGAAATAGATTGTGGAAAATTTTTTTTTTGTTTTTTTTGGGGGGGGGGGAGTATTAGTGTAAAGTATTTCCATAGACCACAATTCCACTTACCGCAGCATGTTGTCCTTGGACTGACGATGCTCAACCAAGTGCTCGAAGGCCTTCTCCACATTCAGCAGACCATGACCTTGTGCATAGGGATCCACGTAGCCCAGTTTGGTGGCAGTAACGCCAATGGCGCGCTTAATACTATATGGGGAGTACGCAATCTTCTCCTGCTTCAGCCCAGAGATGAGCAAGGCCACCGCTCCGGCCACGTGAGGTGCTGCCATGCTGGTGCCGTTCATCAGCTGCGACTTGCTCATCGTGCACTGCGCTACGGATGTTATGGCGCCTCCGGGTGCGCACACAGTGACTCCTTGTCCACCGTCTATGCAGGGATCTCGCGACGTGAATGTATAAACATTCCCAGGCAGCTTCTCGCGCATTGCATACTCCGCCTCCATCATCTGTGGGGAGACGTAGGCGCCCACGCCTATTAAACTGGACTGGCTGATGTCTGGCGGAGTGCCCACCGTGCTGAGGGCAGGACCATCATTGCCGGCAGAGGCAACCCAAACCACTCCATACTTATTGACAACCTCGTTCATCAGTTCACCTATACGGCTGGAATAAAAAACAGTTGAATGGTCATCACGATTATTCGTAAGCAATGCCAGCTTGTGCTTACCCAGAATTCGTCCCGTTGGAGAACTCTCCAAAGCTCATGTTTATGACATCGATGCGGCGTCCCTCCTGGCACAGATGCATGACCTTCATGATGCCACGAATGAGCGCGGTGCCCGTTTCCGATGCGCCCAAGCGACCATCGCCAATTGTTAACGACACTATCTGGGCATTGGGCGCAACGCCATCGATGTCCCGGGAGTTGTGATTGCCACTGGCAATCGAAGCCACATGAGTGCCATGAGGAGCTGTAATCCGTAAGAGGAATATATCAGCTTAATCAACTGCAATTGATAAGATTGATGAGATGTTTACATACTGCAAATGCCCACCACTTCCAGAACATTGCCATCGTCGTGTACGTTGACAGAGACCGAGAGGAAATCGTCCACATTCTTCGTCTCGTGGGTCTTGGAGTACTCGCCAATGCGCAGCGCCTTCTCCAGGTCGCCCTGTTCGGTCGTATCGATGATGGTCAGCCAACCACTGTCCGTTGGGAAGAGCACACAGTCGAAGGAAGTCTTGATGTCGTTGTACAGTTTCTCGTAGCTGTTGAGCATTTCCAGCTCGAAGTCCAGGTTCTCCTTGACAATCTTCTTGTCCCAAGGCAGCTTTGGCGCTTCTCCCGGATTCTGCGACTCAAACTCGACGATCTTGCGACTGGCATTCGCCGTTGCCGTCTTATGTGGCTTGTCCCAGCTCTTCAACTTGGCCTGGGCAACAATATTGTCCCGAACCTTTGACGGCACCAAGTCATGGAAACTCTTCAATCCCACACGAACAGCCCCATCCTTGTCTGTGTTGAGGGCAACCAACTCCGGACTGAGCTTCAGAGTGCGGCCGGACAGGCCCTTGAAGCTGCCCTTCTCGTCGGGCGTGAGCTTCTTGCTCATGTCCACATCTCCACATCCGGAGCAGTCGAAGCGCTCAATCACTTTTAAGGTTTTCCCATCGCAAAGCGTCTACAAAAATTGAATTACAACTGTTGGAGAAAGTTCACTGCACTTAAATCATATTTCACTAACCTCAAGTCCCGTTGCCCGCGGATCTACGCCAGAATCAAAAATGGCGATGGTCACATCCCGACCATCGTAGTCCGGATACTTTTGCAAGAAGTTCAGCACTCCCGTCTCCGCCTTGGGCACTAGGGCACCCGAGGGAAACGATGACTCGACAATGCCGCTTAAGTCGCATTCCTTGATCTCACGTGATCTGTATCCAGATAGGTTCCTTCGTTTTTCTCGAAATGCACCTTTAATAGAATGTTATTGTGTTAAATTTGTGCCTTTGTATTCTTGTGAGGGCGTAGCGTTGCCACACTTGTTAATTAAGCAGGGTATCCACAGTAGAATTTTTTTATCGAATGTGTTCGTTGAACACAGTTCAGATTCACTAAATTGGTTTTCGAACATAGATATCCACATGCGAACTTTTGTCGAACACAACAAGTTCGACAAAAAAATTCTACTGTGGATACCCTGCTTAAATCAGCTGCTTATTTTAAAGGCTGTGGTAACTACTACCAAGTTGTTAGTCGAAAACTAATTTGTTTTAAATTGAAATTTAATTTAATTAATAAATTGTTGTCAAATTAAAAACACTTATTAACGTATAAATGAGAAAAGCCTTTCTGCATTCCTCTCATTTCGAAACATCGCCATTTTAGTTGACACTTATCGATATATCGACATCAACAACAAACTACACAACAGCTGTGTCTGTCTGTCCTTCTGTCATCTGGCCGTGTTATTTTTTGGCAAAACAGTAATAATTTTTGTCTCGCAGATAAAATGTGGTTCGAAGTCCTACCTAGCGCTATAATCATCACCGTGGCTATGTCCGTGCCCATATACGCAATGTACGGTCTGCAGAAGCTGACACTGGGCAACGTAAGGGTTTGATTAAAAAATATACAGTTCTTATATAATGCTCGTTGAGTGGCGACCAACCGAAATTTATTAAACATAATTTAAACGCGCTTGCAATAAAATGACAAAAACTTCAAACGCTTCCAAAACTAATCGTAGCACACTTACTTCACTGTTAATTTACGGGTACTAAATATGCTTCAATTCTCCACAGGCCTATCGTCGGAATATGGACGAACGTTTCTCCCGTGTCATGTATCAGCGCGATTTCCGACTGACGGATAATCCATACGTAATGAACGTAAGTGGAAATTATTACTATCCACCATTTGCGATTTATTCTCCATTATCCATTTGTCGCCCTAATTTGCTGCAATGTTTATCTATTATCCACCAATTGTTATCCATTATCAATTTGTTGCCTTAACTTCCTTCATTATAAGCAATCATTATTTCACTTTGAATTTGTTTTTTAAAATTCTTCTTCGTTTCATTTCAAGTTCAATTGCATGTTCATCAATGTTGCTTCTATTATCAGAAATTGAGAAAAAGCGTTTTCGTCTTTTACAGGGTCTACATGCTATTCCAGATGATGGCAAAAAAGTTGAACATTAATTTAGCTTAAGTGCGAAATGTGAATAAATCTACAGTACGGAAATTGAGAAATCTAATTTATTTATTAGGGTTTTGTTTACAGATTTCTTGCACAAATGATTTCCATTATTTTCTTACAGGGTCTGGAGACGATTGAAGATGAAGATCCAAATGAAAATGAACATTGAAAATGAAAACTAATTTAAATGATAAATTTTATTTGCTGTAAACAACTCTATACATAGAGAATAAAAACTCGATGTTTCCCAAACGATTTTTGCCGCGCAACAAACAACCCTGTTCTTTTTTGTTTGTGTGCGGTAAAGTAGTAAAAACCACCCCTATGGGGACGCTTCCCTCCCCTCCCCGTCCAATTTGGGCTGTCAACTTTGTGGTATTCGGAAAAAGGCGTCGACAGAGGCGAGTAGAGAATTCAATGTGTCTACATAACTATTTGTGCTAAAACAAAATAGAAATTCAACTAATTAAAATTGTTTTTAATAGAATTGTTTAAAACAATGGGTGAATTTCTGTTAAAAGTTTTCTAAAATTGCAGAACGCGAAATTCCGTTGAATAGAAACATAACGAACAAGAAAAAACTATATACACACAGGGGGAAAGAGAAGGAAACAGGCAAACAGTTATGGCAGCCGGAAGGGAGGGCTGTGTTGGGGGTGGGGGCAGCCGAAACTTTCAGTGTTTAGTTGTTGTTGCCCTTGGGCTTTGCGTGTTATTGTTTACATGCGAGGCGCAGGGCAATTCAGCGAATGCCATTGACATGGAGGAGCCGGCACGACGTCACCATCAACGCCACCACACGGAGTTCGAGCGGGAACGGGAAAGGGCGAGAGCGAGAGGAGAAGGGCTACTGTGCGCCGTATAATGGTAAGATATGCAAGCAGTTCATCAGTGGCCCCGTCTGGTACAGCCTGGAGGATCCCAGTGGCGGCTGGCGCAACGAGCAGGTGACCACGGCCCTCTGGGATGAGCTGATAGTGGACCTGACGGGTCTGTGTCGCGAGGCAGCCGAGGTAGGTGGACTTTACACCTGGGTTTAAAACCCCAATCGAAACCGTAACTTTTAACCGGTAAAAACCGATTGTAATTTAAAATCGTAACTGAAACCGTAACCGAACAAGAAAATGTTTCATTTGACCGAAACCTTAAAACCGAAACTTTGTAAACCGATATAACCGTTTAGTAACCGTTTCATTTACAAGGGTTAATTTCGGTGTTTCATACATCCAAAAAAAACAAATATTTTTCATTTTTTATTTTGAGTTTAAATTTTTTAATTTTTTTAGATAACATTATAAAAATTGTTAAAATATAACTAAACTACATCAAACTGAAGAGTATATGCAATATGTCTGTGAATGAAACATTAAGAAAGTAATTATTATTATTATTATTATAATAATATTATTAATGTAATTATATTTTAGAAAAATTATCTTTTTTTGTGAACCGAAACCATACTGTTATTTCTAAACCTGAAACATACCAAACCCCGGTTCAGCGTTACGAAACTTTTATTTAAAGATAACCGATAACCTCAACCGTAACTGAAACCGATATTCGTTGCGGGTTTCTAATCCCCGCTTGACACTCTCTGGATGATAAACTTAATTCCCTTCTTTTACAGAAAATGCTCTGTGCTTATGCCTTTCCACGCTGCCATGTGGAGAACGGACGCTCCATTAAGGCGCCGCTCTGCTTCGAGGATTGCCAGGCGACGCATCTGCAGTTCTGCTACAACGACTGGGTGTTGATCGAGGAGAAGCGGGAGCGCAACGTGTTCCTCAAGAATCGCGCCCACTTCCGGCTGCCCAACTGCTCGGCCCTGCCGCACTATGACGCCAGCATGCGGCGTCCCAGCTGCTCCTACATTGGCCTCACCGAGATCAAGGAGTCGGAGGTCAGCTGTGAGTATCTGCAGCCAGGACTGCTGGACAGACAGTATCTAATCCCTGCTTAACTCTTCCCTGGCCAGATGACTGTCGCAATGGCAATGGGCGTTTCTATCTGGGCACCATGAATGTCAGCAAGTCGGGCATACCCTGTCAGCGCTGGGACACACAGCATCCGCACATGCACATCCAACCGCCGCTGGTCTTCCAGCAGCTGCTCGAGGGCGAGAATTACTGTCGCAACGCGGGCGGAGAGGAGCCACAGCCCTGGTGTTATACCCTGGACGAATCCGTGCGCTGGCAGCACTGCGATATACCCATTTGTCGTGAGTTTAAAGGGTATCTTAGCTGTTTATGTGGTTGAATAACTTGATTGCTTCCCCTGCCAGCTGACTATGTGGATCCCAACGCCAAGGATCTCAACACGCCCATCAAAATGGAGGAGTTCTTCACACCCTCGATGATATTCCTGCTCGCCGGGATTGGTTTCCTCGGAATAGTCGCTCTACACTTAATTATACTGCTGGCCTACAAGCTAACCAAGCACAAGGATTACTCGCAGCCAGCGCAGACTTCCTCACGGGGATTGCAATGCATCCGTGCGCGCCGATTGCAATCTGTCCGCCAGCCGAGAGACGCTCGGCTCGACGGGATTCGCGCCCACGAATGCCAAGTGTGGAACTATACGCAGCACGGCGACGATTCACAGCAACTGCATCATGTTGACCACGACAGCAGCCGTGCAGGAGCCGAAGACCAAGCTGAACGCGCGCCTGGAGAAGCTGGAGTATCCGCGTGGCGAGATTGTCTATGTGAGATCGCTGGGACAGGGCGCCTTTGGACGTGTGTTTCAGGCCAGGGCGCCGGGCTTGGTGCCGGGCAAGGAAGATCTTCTGGTGGCCGTCAAGATGCTCAAGGATGACGCCAGCGACCAGATGCAAACGGACTTTGAGCGGGAGGCGTGCCTGCTGGCCGAATTCGATCATCCCAACATTGTGAAGCTGCTGGGCGTCTGTGCATTGGGTCGTCCCATGTGTCTGCTGTTCGAGTACATGTCGCCGGGCGATCTCAGCGAATTCCTGCGCGCCTGTTCGCCATATGCGACACACCAGGCCCAGCCGAGGAATCGCCAGCATCTGGATGAGCTGCAGCTGCTTCGCATGGCCGCCAATGTTGCCTCGGGCATGTTGTATCTGTCGGAGCGCAAGTTTGTCCATCGCGATCTGGCCACACGCAATTGTCTCATCAACGAGCAGATGCAGGTGAAGATCGCTGACTTTGGGCTGTCGCACAAGATCTATCTGCAGGATTACTACAAGGGGGATGAGAACGATGTCATTCCCATACGCTGGATGCCCATCGAGAGCATTCTGTACAACAAATTCTCGCTGGAATCGGATGTCTGGGCATTTGGCATCTGTCTCTGGGAGATCTTCTCCTTTGCCCTGCAGCCCTACTACGGCCTCACCCACGAGGAGGTCATCAAGTACATCAAGGAGGGCAACGTGCTCGGCTGTCCGGACAACACGCCGCTCTCCGTCTACGCCCTGATGCGTCGCTGCTGGAACCGCAAGCCGAGCGAGCGTCCCGGATTCGCGGAGATTAATCATTGCATACAGCACAGCATCGCGGAGTGCGAGTGCAAGGCGATGCTCTAGGAATCACATCTGGATGTCGCCAGCGCCAACGCCACCAAAGCCGAAATTCAAATCGAAATTATTCCGTCACGTTTCAGACATTTCAAATGAATCCGTATCCGTATCCGTATCCGAAATCTCAATGCTCTCCAGTTGTCTTCCGGAGCAAAAGAAACCATGGACTAGCTACCAGAAGCATTTACTATATACATATATACAAATATATAAAAAGAAGCAGGTCCCAATAGTTCTAATCCATTAGAAAGTTCTGTTTATTTGTAATATACACTGGTCGGCATATTTATTTTGACAACATTTAAAGTTAAATCTACTCATTATTTGCACCTATTTCATGTACATTTTGGCGTCAATGGAAAGCTCATTTAATTTCCGTTTGAAATGATACAAGACTTTCCTTAACCCATTAAGTACCCATTAAAAATTTTTGTATTTTTGTAAACGTCTACTTTTGAAACATTTTTTCTCGATTTAAAAATAGTGAAATAGTCAAATAGTGACTGCATAAAACAATTTAAAAAAATCTCTTCGCTAGTATTTTTTGTTTTTTTTTTAAATTTTCTAAAAAGGTACTTTTTGTATGAAAAAGAGGAAAAAGGTGTTAAAATAGTAATTTTTATATATATAGTTTATTTTATATATTTTTACATATTTAAAAAATTATATAAAAATACTAGCGAAGAGATATTTGAGAAATTTTTTCCAGCAGTCACTCTTAGAATTATTTGAAGATTTTTTTTGCATCAAAACATTTTTTGTTTCAGACCGAGGAAAAACGTTGAAACAGATTTTTACAAAAATTCAAATTTTTCAACGGGTACTTAAGAATAATTTCTAATCATTCAAATGGAATTTAAATGAGCTTTCCATTGGTGCCAAAATAAACATGAAGTAGGTTGGAATTATGAGTAGATTTAACTTTAAATGTTGTCAAAATAAATATGCCGACCAGTGTATATACGTTTCCATTTGATTATTGTATCTTTTGGATATAATTTCCATTAATGAGGAGTGAGAAGTTACGAGTTTATCGTTTAGTAGATTTTATTACCTGGTTTGCTAGAAACCCATACATTATATCTATATATTTATAATCGAGCAATATGATTACTATGATATTATATTACTTTCCACAACGAAACGCAACAAGTCAGCCATTTTATTGGTATTCGTACTCTCTCATATCTAGTCCGTAGCGAACCTAAGTTTAAAAATCAAATAATAATAACAATCTTATATACAGCAACAACATATGTACATCTGCATTATGTCGAATATGCATATACATATATATATATGTAATTTGGATTAGATTCCAAACGGTTTTTAATAGGTATAAGCAAAACTCCGGCAGAATAAACGGTGATCCGGACTCAAAATATCACTAAAGAACGAACTCGGAAACGAATTACAAACACCGATGACCATCAAAACAATAAGGAATATTGATATATCTGATATATATGACATATGAATTATTTAGAGAACTGTCTACAGCCTCAATTTCTTAGGACATTTACATAATAATCTTGTATCAAACACAAACACAAACACAATGTTGATGTAATTTGTATAATATACTTTACATAATCAAAAACTCTGAAAGCATTATTTCTTTAAGAATAGTAACCATCGTAATAGTCGTAGTCATAGGGATAGGGATAGGGACGTCTGTATGGATAAGGCACTGGAACGGGCAGAGGCAACACCCCAAGTCCGATGCCACCGTATCCAAATGATCTGTAGCCGCCGTAGCCAAAACCGCCGCCTCTGGGTGGTCCAAAGCCACCTCTGTGTGGGCCTCCGAAGCCACCAGGACGTCCACCGCCAAAACCAGGACGTCCTCCGCCAAAACCAGGTCGACCGCCGCCAAAACCAGGTCGTCCTCCGCCAAAACCAGGTCGTCCTCCGCCAAAACCGCCAGGTCGTCCGCCTCCTCGACCACCTCCAAAGCCGTGACCACCGCCATGGCCTCCTCCACCGTGACCACCGCCTCCACCATGTCCTCCACCGCCTCCTCCGCCGCCACGCGCCATTGACAGCTCCAGGCAGCTGAGCAGCAAGGCAAACAGCAACAATATCCACAGATTGCGCATTTTCAAATGTGTTCCTCTTCGCACAGATTTCCCATTGAGACTAATCGAGAGATTGGCAAGTTCCATGTACTTTAAAATATGAGCAATTAATTAGAGTATTCATATTAATTGCTAATGACGCCGCGAGCAAATTCCCCCACAAAATACTCATAGTATTTTTCGCATATATTTATTTGTATTTATTTGCGATATCACAGGAACCTAAAACCTAAACAATACACTCAATATTATAACTAAAAAATGATGATGATGAGACAAATATAAATAGAGACATCAATTCTCAGTGCTGTGCAGTTTTGGGGCAATTGCTGTTTTTGCTGAGCACCAATCTCTCCGGGTCCAAGGAGAGTCGCTTCAGCACATCATAGATCTTCTCACGAATCTCCAGCACAAAGTCGGTTTCGCGACCCAAAATCCAAATTTGATCGGCATAGCCGAGGGAACCGATGCTGCCGCAAGACCACAATATGGCAAAGTTATCGTAGTCCGTGTAGAGCACCTGATATTTGCCGGAACCGGGCAAAAGACGGGCAATCACCTCCGGAAAACGCGTGTTGAACTGGCGAAATAATCGAATATAGTTAGAGTTACTAATGGAGTTAAAGGGAATAGCATGTTAAACTTACCTTAAAGTCCATAATGGAGGATTTGCTGTTCTCTGGCGTGGCATAGCCAAGATTAACGTTAGGATTGCCAGTGCTAAGGGTAAAAAATAAATTGAATTATACAAGAGAATATATCAAGAATATTGATAATAAAATTGTTCTTTCGTTAAATAGGATCATTTTAACAGAAATATATGAAAATACACATTTACAGTCAAGCTAATTTCTCAGATTTTATATACGAATGTCAGATTTTTAATAAAATATTTTTGATTTCGGCTTTTATTATCATAATTATTATTAGCAAAAATTATTTCAATCAAAATCAGAACTTCGATTGTCAACGCATGTCATATTTATTCCAACCATTTATTTCAAAATCTACATGTTTGTATTGTGTTCCACCTTATATAAAAAATCAAAATCAATTAAGACGATTGTCTACCCTTTCATATTTTGACTGTTATTTTTTCGGACCTATCTCCAGCGTTAATTTGAATAATCTTAATGTCTTGTTCATCTTGGCCTTGCATTATGTATTTTAAATATTTGAAAATTGCTATTCGAAAGAATTATATCCTATGACAGTTACTTTTCCCAATTTTTTTCCTAATTTTTTTTTCTAATTTTTGTACTTTGAATATTTTTCTTAGTGGAAATTCCTATTTTATGATTCCTAATTTTGTATCCCTAAAATTTTATTCTTGGTTTTTTTCAATTTCTCTCAAAATTCCTTCAAAAAGTTTCGAAAATCGTGTGAGGTAACATTTTCTACTACTCTTTCTACTTAATTTTTCTACTTCAAAATTAAATTGTTCTGTTACCACACTATTATTTTGTTGCAGTTTAGCTTGATAGTAAATGTGTTGTTATTTTCCATCTTATCACCTACATGCGATTGACGGTTTTGATTGCCACCTCGAGCTTGAAATTGTTGAACTTGGACTGCTCCGCCTTATTGTAGGGCTGAAACTCGAAAGTGGTGCAGCCCGAGGCGATTTCTGGCAAATAAAAAGAACGCTCCACCTCGTACCAGTGACCGAGTACCTGAAACGAATGATCATAATTAGATACATAGATGCAGTAGATGCGGCTCTTAAAGATTTAAAGACTCCACGATGGTATGTCGCTACTGCTGGCGTTTCTCTCTGTGACGATGAGTAAGCATTTATCTGGGTTACTATTATACAAAGGCACACCAAAAAAACAACAACAACAACAAAAAATAAAATAAGCAAAAGTCCGTAAAACATAAACATTTTTGGATAAACTGGTTTCACTGATGGCAGACGACAGTGGAGGCATCATCAGCGCCATCATCATCATCATTATTTGCCCAGTGGCAGTTAACATTTGCAGCCACTGTTGGCTCAACGTCATAAAACACTCAGTTGCCTAGCAGTAATTATGATTATTTTTGGGGTCGGGTCTTTGCCCTCGAAGCGAACGATGTCAAAGTGTTTTTACGCTCGCAGCTGTCAACAACTCAATTGGACACAAGATTTATTCAATTAGCGATAAGAGATGCCAATGCAGCTGCCTCCAATCCCAGTTAGAGTTGCGCGCGTGACCACGACTGTCACTTGTGGTACGATTGTAGCAACTGGTAGATATTTAATTCCTTGGTACATTACAGAATCACCGCTTAAAGGTCATGGGAAAAACTAAAGTTTTGCAAATATACATAGATGCGGAATTAACTCAGAAAAATTTTGGAAAAAAAATTAAAGTTTGTTAACGAACAAAATTTGGATGCAGAATCAATGTAGTGCTCCAACGTGCAGATTCAGTTGAGTTTTGCGAGAGTTATGAGAGTTCAAACTAGAGATGGGCACGGGTCTCTCCGGCTTTTGGTGCGCAGAAAAACGAGCAAAAAGTTGAAGATGCAGCTGGCAGAAACGCTCAAAAATACAATATGTATCCTAAAGAAAAATAAAGAAATCTTTTTTTTGTAATTGACGGGAAGTATATACTTTTTGCGTCTCATTCCAAAGAACATGTTTGACTAGAATTTTCGGGCGGAATCGAACCCAGTTTTTTCAAACTGAAAGTTATAATTATGTGACAGATCGGCGACTATAACCAGTGAACCACCGGAACACACCAAGAAATAATAATTTAAAAAAAAATACAGTCGAACTTCCCTAACTCGAATCACCATTATCCAAAGAAAAGGTTCGAGTTAGGGAGATATTCGAGTTATAGAGTTATTTTTCCTAAGATTATGAATTTTACTGCCACTCATTTAGTTCGAGTTACAGAGAAATTCGAGTTAGAGAAGTTCGAGTTAGGGAAGTTCGAGTTAGGGAAGTTCAACTGTATTTATATAGTAATATCGGGCAGGGCCTTAAATATTTGTTTCTTGCCCGGGCCGGGCCTTTCAAAGGAGACCCGTGCCCATCTCTAGTTCAATCACACACATTTGCGAGCATGTTCTAAATTTGCACTAGTAATCATCATCACGCGTCCATCTCTAACAGCTACTAGTGCGCTCTCGCTCTCGTCCCCGCTTATGAATTTCGTTTTCATTTAGTGCAACTGAAACTGTGAATGATTTTTCCAAGGCTCAGCTCAGCGTTGATTGCTAGTCGTATGATTAATGCAATTGAGTGGATAAATTGATTATGTCAATTATCTAATTGGTCCAGCTACGAGCACTTGGAGAGCTCTCTTGGTTTGGTTCTCTTGTCCTTGGCATGCCAATGGCGTTGGACACGACTCGGACTCGGACTCGAACTCGGACCAACTTGCTGGCTTCTTGAAATATGAACAGTGGAATGAAGTGGTTGTTTTGTTAGCCATATTCGTAGAGCTGTTAACAAAGTTGTTGTTGTGTCTGTCTCCTTCGCTGTAAACTGGTTTGCACTTTTACATTGTCCAAAGTCTTAAAATTAGTTCAAGTTCATCTTTATGCACAATCTATAAAAACAAACTATTTTAGCCGACGCCTTGTACTAATTAATGGGAAAACTTGACAGATACTCTTTGTTGTTGTTGTTCAGTTTATAGGTAGTGCCCAAAATAAATGTATATTCATAAAGATAGCTTTATGGCGTTACCTTGAAGTTCATTCACAGTTTACAGAGTTGGGATTGGAATTGGGATTGGGAACTTACTCGGCTCATGTTGAACTTTGGCATCGATGGATACTTCGGGCAACGTCCAAATCCATAAGCTGTTGTCTCGCCCACAAATGTCAACAATAAAACCGACGACAGCAGAGAAATTCGCCAGATTGCGCAAAATTTGCGTTCCGTCATATTTTGTTGGATCGAAAACACTTGAGAGAAAATTGACACAGTTTTTGGTTGATGGTTGATGGTAATGCAAATGTTTGTTATATTCTGTGTAGAATTTGTAATTTCAATCGAATCACTTGATTATGCAGAGTGCAACTTCCGTTTTGGATGTCAGTTGGCCAATGAACGCAGACGTTGACGTTGTTACTCTTTCATTTCCTCAAAGGGAGTTGTATTTTTTGATTTTGTTTTGTTTTGTTGTTGTTTTTGGTTTGGTTACTCGTAATGTTTGATTGTCACTTCAGTTACCTATACCTATTAATATTCCACGTAAGAAATGTGCGATAATAAAAACGTGCTGCTCTGTCTCGCGTTTTGCTCGGTTTTTGGATGGGTTTGGCTAAAATTGCACTTGGCCAGTGTTGACAGAACCGACTTTTTCCGTCAAATCTAAATTTTGTAAGAGTTCAATGGCCGTTAAGCAACATAGGGCAGCGCGAATTCTAGATTGTTTTATTCAAATCACTCAGCAAAAACAATGACATTTGGATTTGGGCTAAGACTACGGTTGCCACTTAAAAATTATCTGATTGACCAAAAAAAAAGAGCCAAATTAACTAAAAGATATACAAAACTTTTTTTGCATGTTATAAATTAAATAACAATATTTTGTTTACAAAGCAATAACACATATTTCGAAAGTATTTTACATTTTCATCTTAATCTAGTTAATATGTGATTAACTAAAAGTAAATATGTACTTTAATCTAAAATTATACATAATAACTGATTCTAAACTGATGGAAAAGAGCCAAATCGAAAAAAAAGTGACATTGCGCCAACAGGAAAATAAATCGCCAGTTTTGGCGACGATAATTTCTCACCAATTCTCACGTTTTCTTTCGGATTGTTTTTTTTTTGTAGCTCTTTTTCGATTTGCCTCCCACTAGTTTTTAGCTATTTTTGCCTGTCATTGGCAGCACTGGACTGGGATTTTTGTTTGACTGAAGTGAAAATGAAACGGGCTCGGGCACTGGCACTTGTCGGACTTTAAAATATGTTGTTAACTAGGTTGGCTCGTGCCTGACTAGGCGTTACGTAAAGGAAAAGCCAAAACCAGACCAGACACGAACCGGCTGCCAAGTAGATTCCCCAATTCCCCTTTGCATTGTCCCCCTTTTTTAAAGTGCAACTTGCAACTTGAGACTGGTTAGTGGCACTTAGTGAATGGATGAGTGAATTTGAGTGCAACAGGAAAATACACACATACACACACACACACACACATTCATTGATAAACAAAAGTAAAAGGTCTAATAAAGGAAGTCAGTTGCCAATTATGTTGCAGTTGCAGTTGCAGCAACAATAAACATGTTGCAATTGATTTTCATCTCAAGTTCAAGTGAAAAACAGAGAAATAAAACAACTGACATAAATAGAAAATCCAATTTCAACTGAGTGAAGGAAGTCGAAAAATGTTTAAGTCGCTGGGCGTTTTGTAATAAGTCTCAAAGTGTTACCAGTAAATACTGCAGCTGCCAAGAAACATACATAAAAATCGACAGTTGGCCAACCAAGCATTCAAATTGCCATTCAAAATTACCGAGAAATAAGTGCTAATTTTTGCAGACTGACAAATAGCAGGAAAACAAACAAAACGATTCATTCAATTACAAATAAATAGTTGTTGTGGTGTGTTAATGTTCAGAGGCCAAAGCAATTGCTAAATTATGTGGTTTTTATCAACTTTACTTGTTATCTTTTTGTTTACATGTTTGTTTGTTTGCTGTGCGCGCGTCGCGTTCTCTGAATCTGTTTTATCTCACACTTTTTACAAATTATTGCCCGACTGTCGTTTCACCACGACCACACCGCACGACCGTTGAAAATGTACTGATGTTATCGTATCGATACTTGAGAAATTTGAATTTTTGGCAGTGTGTACATATTTGATAAAGATATTTAATCGATAATTTAATGTGCATACATTGGCAGGCTTATCGATACTTGCGAAGTTTTGCAAGCATCGATGCCATCGATGTTTCTCTCCCTCTCCGAAAAAGCAAGCAATTTTTTTTAACACATTTGATTTTAGAATTAATAAATGACAGCTAAATAGACTTTGCAACAGAAATAACGCAATTGAATTGGCCATGGCCGCCTGTGTGCTTTGCCTTGGATGCTGCAAAATAGGCGAGTCGTACAAGATATTCTCCGATGCGGGTTTGCGGCTGAACATTTGCCAAACAATAAACAAACATTTCTGGCTGGAGGTAAGAGCGCAATTTACAGAAAAGTGTGATTGACTTAAATACATATATGTGCTATTGCAGTTGAGCAGCGCGGCCGGTGTGGATGAGGAAGTTTGCCATCAGTGCTGGGAATGTGTTAGCAACTTTAATGAGTTTTACCAGGGCGTCTACAACACGCACCAGGAACGACGCGAAGTCAAGAATGTGCCCATCGATTTCTGCGCCGAGCCGGGTGCCACTAATCCGCTGGCACTTGGCGCTGAATTGGATGCACTGGCGGAGGATTTCTTTGCAGCTGGCAACGTCAAGGTGGAAGTGAACGAACTGGAACCATTGACCAAGCTGGAAGTGCTCGAGCAGCCGGTGATTGAAGAAACGAAAGCCACAAAACGCGCCAGTGCCGATAATCCAACCAAGCGTCGCATTAAAAAGGAGAAACCGACCATCCTCAGTGACTCCGATGGGGATGTGCCACTCGCCGAGTTTCTCGACCTGAAGAAGGCGGGAAAACCAACGGCATCCGGAGATAATCAAACGGGCAGACAATTGCGCAGGAGCTCACGACGTGGCTGCCGGGTGAAAACATCGCCCGAATTATCGCCAGCAAAATTGAAAAAGGAGTGCGTGTCCGACGAAGAGCTGGACCATGACAATGACAATGACAAGGACATGGACTTTGGAGCTGCCGAGGCCGTGCTCGGCACCGATGACAGCGAAAGCTCCAGCGAGAGCAGCGACAATGATTCTGCGGACAGTTTGCCCGACGTCGAGCCGGAGGAGCGCTACGCGGAGATTCCCAAGCGCGTTGTGGTCAAGCCCAAGAAGTACCGCAAGCGTCAAAAGCCATTGGTTCCTCCCGTGCGCATGAGTCGCGAAGAGATTGAAAAGCGCAAGGCTCAGCAGGACGAATACGATGAGATTATATTCGACTTTTTCAAGAAGCTGCCATGTCACATCTGCAACCTGCTGGTGCAGAACTTTGGCGACATGCGACGCCATCTGCGCATGACCCACAACATTGAAAGTGGATTCATAGCCTGCTGTGGTCGCAAGTTTCACATACGCAAAGGTCTCGCCGAGCATGTGCTGGTCCATAAGAATCCCGAGCATTTCATGTGCACCCAGTGCGGTCGTGTGTTCCAGGACTCGAAAACCCTGGAGACGCACGAGCAGACGCACGCCAATCCTCAGGACAAAACGATGTACCCGTGTGAAAAGTGTCCCAAGAGCTTTACCACAAAAGCAGCTCGCGAATATCACAATCTATCCAAGCATGTGCCCAAGTCCGACTTTAAGTACTCCTGTCCCGAGTGCAACAAGAAGTAAGCATTTCTGCGATTCTATATACGAATAATCGAATATTACTCGGAATACTTAAATTCGAAGTCGAAAAATTAGGAGTCGAAAAATGAGGAGTCGAAAAATTAGGAGTCCAAAATTAGGAATCCGAAATTAGGAATACATTTATTAGGAATCCAAAATTAGAAATCCAAAATTAGAAATCCACAAATTAGAAATCCAAAATTATGAAATCCGAAATTAGGAATACATTTATTAGAAATCCAAAATTAGAAATCCAAAAATTAGGAATCCAAAATTACGAATCCGAAATTAGGAATACAGTTCTTAAGAATGCAAAATTAGGAAGACATAAATTGGGAAAACAAAAATTTGGAAAACATAAATTAGGAAAAGCCGAATATGTATAAATATAATATAATATAATATGAAGAAATTATTCAATGGAAAACCAAAGATACTTTTTCCAATTTTTTGTTTCCTTATTTTTGTATTCTGAATATTTTTCATGGTTGAAATTCCTAATTTTATTTTCCCAACCTTGGATTCCTTTAATATTATTCATGTTTTTTTTTCTTCATTTTTGAAAATCTTAAAAAAAAAGTTTCGGAATTCGTATGAGGTGCCATTTATGAATAGGTTGACAGCTGTTGCTAATCTCAATCTTCTGCTCTGTTACAGGTTGCCCACGTCGCGTAAACTGAAGCAGCACGTGCGCTACATGCACGATCCCGAGAGTGCCATCATCTGCGACAAGTGCGGAAAGACGCTGCGCACTCAGGCGAATCTCAAGAAGCACCACGAGCTGGAGCATTCCGATGCGCCGCGTCCCAAGCCAGATCCAGTGCAGTGCGAGATATGCGGCACATGGCTGCGCCACATGTCCGGTCTCAAGCAGCACATGAGCACCGTGCACGAGCCACCGGGCACCGAGCATCGTTGTCCCATCTGCGACAAGACATCGACGAATGCGAGAGCTCTGAAGCGACACATTTACCACAACCATCAGTGCGAGCGAAAGTTCCAATGTACCATGTGTGAGAAGGCCTTCAAGAGGCCACAGGATTTGAGAGTAAGCCTAATATTCGATGGTAATCTATTGCATCCTTGCTAATCCATTGTATTCTCGCAGGAGCACACATCCACGCACACGGGCGAGGTGCTCTACACCTGTCCCAACTGTCCGCAGACCTTCTTTTCCAATGCCAACATGTACAAGCATCGCCAGCGTTTGCATCGCGCTGAATGGGAGGCGGATCGCAAGAAGCCTCTGCCGCCCAACATCATGAAGCAAGCGGCGTCGTCGACCGTTAAGAAGCGACAGGTCATCACCATCACCACTGGCCTGGGCGTCTTTACACAATCCACTGACCTGGCTGAGGGTGTCCACAAGCAGGAGCCGCAGCTGCAATAGTTTTTAATATTTATGACAGCATAGGTTAAATCATAAACTCAATATATGTACATGACTATGATATATATTCCGCACAGAAAAAGTACATTCATAGATTAAAGATAAACTTAAAAATATATACATGTGTATGTATATTAGAGGACTGCATTCAAACTTGAGCGTCTCTGAGTACTCGTGAGTTTAATTCAGTCCTGAGTTCTCATCGATTGAGTACTCATTTTTGACATTAATTTGGGTACTCATATAGAACGGCATCGAGTGAACGAGAAACGAATGAAATGAATGAAGCAAAGATCTTCAGAGTACTCAGAATACAAATTATTTTTTTGTAATAATTTATATGTTACAGTTAATATTGTTGGTCACAAAATTAGAAATCAGATATTTTGACTAGATTAATGAAAAGAAACAAAAATTACGGCCCATATTCCGTTTTTTTTCAGTTAACTCGTGATTCAATGCACTCTGCATTTTTTGAATGTGAAGTTTTTGGTTTCAATTCATTCATTCAATTCATTCGAAGAAGCAGCCGAACTCATTCAATTCAGTTGGGCATGAATGTCTCATTTGACGTTCTGAATGCAGACCTCTAATATGTACAACTAATGCTCGTCCTGTGGTATTTGAATGGCCTCGCAAACGTCCTCCTCGCGGTGCACGCTGGCCCAGTGCTGGGACAACTGCCGGCTGATGGCTCGGCGGAAGACCAGGCAGGTGATGTGCGGCAGCTTCTCGAAGCGCACACGCAGCAGTCCCAGCTTGGCCAGGGCGAAGCGCCAGTTCTTCATCAGGCTGGCATTCTTGCCCACATGCTGCGAGTCGGGCGTGATGATGACCAGGATGCCCTCGGGTCGCAACAGCTCGTAGGCCTTGCGGCAGCAGAGTAATCGCTGCTCTGCACTGGGCATATACTCCAGCAGCAGACTAAATATGACGCAGTGGTAATAGTTGGCCGGCAACCTGTTGACTTTCCTGCCCCGATCACAGATCTCGGGTGCGGCAAGTGTGGCATCCACGTGGACAGTGAGGAAGTCTGCCTGGAGCACAAGAGCGCCTGGTGCCGGGCAGAGATCAATAGCGGTGACGTCCAGGTGCGGAATGTTGCCAAAGGGATTGAAGCAGCTGCCCACGTCCAGCACCTGCAGCCGGTCTGGCGGCTCATCCATGTAGGAGCAATCGACGCTCTCACCCAGCTCATGGTAGGACGCGAGGAGACGCTGTTCCCGCTGTCGCTTCTGCAGGTAGATACCCTCGGTGTAGAAGTACCTGGTCATGTAGTCTATGGCCCACTTGATGCGACTGCGCGCCTGCAGCTCCGTCTTGCCGGTGTTCGCCTCCCATATGCCCGCCAGTTGCTGCATTGCATCCGCGTATTCCGACAGCTTGTCGGCGTTGCCCGGCCCCGTGTGTTCCTGCCACGCCCGCTCCGCGCCGTGCAGTTTGGTCAGTTGGCGCAGACTGTCGTGACAGCCCTTGACAATGTTGGCCAAGCGCTGATGCTCCTCCGTGGCCATGATTCTCAATGGAATGGGAACCCAACGTGCGTGCAACAAATGTATGCAAACTATATCACTCTATTTTGACCGCCACTGTGTCTTTCATACATAGCTCAATTTATTTGCCACCAGTATGTGTAAACAAAGGTGTGACCAGCTGTAGCTGCACAAACTGGGCATTTTTGTCATAGCGCCACCTGGTCACACTAACAATTTTCAAAAAAGATACGCTACTTGTTTTTGTTTTGAATAAATCGCAACATTAACTTATTAGCATTATATTTCAATTTTCCGACATGAGAAACTTGTAAATTTTGTGAACAAGTTATTTAAGATACTTTGTGCAATTACCAAAATTATATATAGTATAATTCTGTGACTATAAAAGCGGTTCTACTTTTTATTGTCTCGGTTATTCATAAATTTCGTATGAAAGTACAAAGATCTGCTCTCGATTTTACTTAATTTTGTGTGAACTTAAGCTGTAATTAGACAGACATAAAAAGGTAGTCATAAATTGCCATTTGAACTCAATGAAGTGACTTTAAGTGAAAATTGTTGTCGCAGCTAAAGCAATAAATACGTAAGTAGAGAATAAACAACAATTTACCTATTGTTCCATAAATAGCATGAATAATCATTTTCCAGTTACAACGTAGTAAAATTAAAAAAATAAAAATTGCTAATCTATTTTTCCAGTTGGCAAATGTAATGCAATAATTCAAGGTTTGCAGTAGTGTTAATATCAAGTATGACGAGTATGATAATACAACAAAGTCGCGTGTAGTAACAACTTTATAAACGTAATATTCAATATGCATATATATTATGTACACATTTATTGTTTACATGATAGAGCGTGAAACAAGCGACGAACACAAGATGAGTAAGCAATTTAATGGGATGGGCAGTGTAAAATAGAGCAGAGTGGAGGGTGGGGAGTGGAGAGTGGAGAAGGTGGATGATAAGAAGACTGTGGGACACTGCGACTACTCAACATAGAAACTCTGTGTCGAAACTCTTATCATCCCCAGAGCACATTTCGTCAAACATTAGACTGTTGCGAACTGAGAATATTAAAGAGTTCCGAAAGTGTATCATTCTAAAGGTCAAGACTGGCTGGAAATACATGCATAACATAAAAAGTGACGCATATATACCATACATATACTATATACAGTCACTCAATAAAGTTTGTATGCACCACAAATTTGTCAAAATTTTTCTTATAACAAAAAAGTTTTGATGCAGGTTTCTTAAATTAATCACTTAAAATATATTTGAATGATACAAAAATTGCTTTAACCCCATTAACTATCCATTGAGTATTTTGCATTTTTGTAAAAGTCAACTTTTTCAACTTTTTTCCTAGGTCTCAAACAAAAAATGTTTTGATGCAAAAAAATCTTCAAACAATTCTATAAGTGACGGCAGAAAAAATTTTCAAAATTTCTTTTATGATTTTTTGAAAATTGCTTAATGGGTTAAAGAAATATTTGCATCATTCAAAAGGAATTTAAGTGAAATTATAAGATTAATTGAAATATTACAAAAATTTTTACAAATTTAGGTGCACACAAACTTTATTGAGTGACTGTATATATTGTCATTATTATGTCGAATACTTTGAACTCTAATCGTAAACTACCAAAAACTAAATGTACCTGATAAATAGCGCCAATAATAGTACAAGTGTTAGTGCAATTAACCAAACAGTTAACTACATGTTTTAGTATTAAAGTGACTGGGCAATTCTCTCCATAAAATAATCAACAGACAGACCTCTAAATAGCTTGTTTCTATAGCAACAATTGTATTACAATTGTAACTGCAGATAGTAAGTAAATACAATAAATTGTGTGTATTTTTTTGTTTTGTCTGGTTTTCTTTGCTTTATCAACTTTTTAAGTTATCGCTGGGGTAATCACTGAATTTAGTTCTTCGACTGTTAACAGCGATTTTCGATGGTCTCTGTCCCAACATGAGACTTGACTAGCGATAAGGATAAGAACTCGCATTCACATACTGGAATTTCAGTTTGCCAACAGTTCAGTCGCTTAAGTGTCGTCTACTCGATCAGTCGCCAATTCTCTGTTGATCAACAGACTCTGTTTTTTTTTAAAGGGGAACAGCAACAACATGAAGATCGAATGGGCACCCGTTAAAGTACCGTTAAATCGGCGCTTGGAAACACTTGTGACTGGCATCTTTACCCTCTTCTTCTTCTCGTTGCCTGTGACATCATTTGGTGTCGTGGCATTACTTTTGGTAAGCACTATATTCAAGTATATTACTTCATACGAATTCGAAATATAGTTTTTGTGAGAATCATATTTACATAAAAAATAAAAACTAAGAATCAAATTTAAGAAAAACAAAATAATAATGAAAAAATAATCGTAACATAAATTAGTAAATTTAACTTATAAAAACAATTAATGTTTAAATATTAGGAAAATGTCAATTTCCTTAAAGCATTATTCCTAATGGGTTTCCTAATGTTTGTTTCGCTTTGTTTTCTAAATTTTTGTATTCTCAGTATAATTTGATAGAAATTCGTATTAAAATAAATTTTGATTATATTGAAATTTATTATTATTTAGTAAATTTAATCTTATAAAAACAACTAATTACCAAATTTTTGTATTCTCAGTATAATTTGTTAAAAGTCATATAGGGAAACATCAATAAAAATAAATTATGAAAATAATGATATTAAATATTAATTAGTAAATTGAACTTATAAAAACAATCAGTGATTAAAATCTTAGAAAATAGAATGCTTCCCGAGCCATGTGCCCACCGCTCCTTAAAGCATCATTTTTTAAATCGTTTTCCGAGTTTTTGTATTCTTAGTATAATTTGTACAAATTCATATAGGAAGTCATCAATATATATAAATTATTATAATAATATTAATCGCATTTCCCTTAGTTCTTTGGCGGCTTGGTGATACGCGCCCTCGTCTTGATCTACTTGGTCTATATAGTCGTGGAGCACAAGCGGAACTACTCGGCCATGGATGGCAATGGGTAGGCAACAAATATATTTCCAGCTCATTAATTCCAATGCTAATTGTAAATTAATGATCTTAGCTGGATGTACAATCGTTCGAATCCATTGAATCGCTTGTATCGCAACTATTTCCCCGTTTCGCTGGTCAAGACAGCCGAACTGCCGCCAAATAAGAACTACATTCTGGCCAGCTTTCCACACGGCATTCTTGGGTGAGTCCACACTGTACTTCTCCTATATCTTATCGCAACTTGACTAAATACGCGTTGTGGGATTTATTTCTGCTTGCAGCACGGGCATTTGCATCAACATGGGCCTTGAAATCAGCCAGTGGCTGAAACAGTTCCCTCAAGTGCGTCCAAAGGTGGGAACACTTGACCAGCACTTCATGGTGCCCATTCTCAGGGATTTGCTGCGCTGGTGGGGATTGGTTTCGGTTTCCAAAGGCTCCTTGGTCTACTATCTGACCAAGTCCAATGACCCGAAGGATCCAGGCAATCGCGATGGCTTCACATCCAATGCAGTGGCCATCTTGGTGGGCGGTGCTCAGGAGGCAATCGACTCTCATCCCGGACATTATATTCTCACACTCAAGAATCGCAAGGGTTTTGTTAAAATGGCCATACGCACAGGGTAAGTCTGCAGGCGGAGATTCTATAAACGAATGTCGAAAAATATTACTCAGAATACGAAAATTCGAAAAAATAATTAGGAATCCGAAATTACTAATTCGAAGTTAGGAATACCGTTATTAGGAATCCAAAATTAGGAAAACAAAAATTGGGAAAACAAAAATTGAAAAATCAAAAATTAGGAAAAGCTGAAATCAAAAATATTTTATTTATAATCGCGCCATTTTTATTTTTAAGAAAAGCATTTTTTTTCTTATTTTTTTCCTATTGGGTGTACTCTGAATATTTTTCTTAGTTAAAATTCGTAATATATGATTCCCAATTTTTGGATACCTAAAATTTTATTCCTTTAAAAAGTTTCGGAATTCGTATGAGGTACCAGCAGGAGGAGACGACAGTCTCTGGCCACAGTTCACATTTTAATGCTATGTTTCTATTTGCAGTTCCTCGATTGTGCCCAGCCTTTCATTCGGCGAAGTTGATATCTTCGATCAAGTGAAGAATCCGCCCAATTCGCCGCTGCGTCGCCTGCAAACGCTGGTCAAGAAGGTGACCGGAATTGCCCCGTTGATTCCCCTGGGTCGCGGTTTCTTCAACTACACATTCGGATGGCTGCCTTACCGTCGACCCATTACACAAGTTGGTAAGTTTGGAATACGGCTTTAAATCCTTTGCTTTCTTTGCTAAAACTTTCTTGATTTTCCCGCTTAGTTGGCACGCCGATTGATGTGATACAGAGCAATGAACCTGCGGCAGACTATGTGGATGAGTTGCACGGCAAGGTAATGCGGGAGTTGGAGCAAATGTTTGAAAAGTATAAGGAGAAATACATGCCAAACTCAACAAACACAAAGCTGGTCTTTGTCTAAACTCTGAGTTCGTTAGCAGTCGCTGGCTCCCAGAGCCACTGCGTGCCCACCGCTGGTCTAGAGTCTAGACGTATTTGCTACCTGAGCGGCACTGCCAACTCGTTTTAAAATGAGCCGCATTTGTTATTTTGTAAGCAAACCAAAACGGTCAAACTGAACGCCAAAGCTGTTAATTTTAAAAAGTGTCAAAAAGGGAAACAAAATTTAATGAAATATTCTATAAGCACTTAATTGTAAACGGTTAGCATTAATAAAAGTAGTTTGGTTAATTTTAACGAAAGCGTATGTTCTTTTATTATTAATTTTATAATTTACCAATTAAATCTGTTACTTCGTACATAAATATTATATACAAAAGAAAAAAGAGGAGTTGAATTTTATATTGGAAAACTTAACTAGATGTTACTTTTTGCGCTTGTGCCAAGATCGTTCATTCTTCTATTAGGCTTTTTTATTTTGCTTTCAATTTTAACTTGTCTTTATTATTTAAGTACTATATAGCATTTTTTTTTAACAACTATGTATATTAGGAATTTTAAAATTACAATATTATGCTACAATAAATTCAATCGCAGAATTTTTCGAGTAAGGTACAATTAATTTTTATTTAGCAACAAATCACCATTTTAATAATATTTTCTAAAGCAATAATGTGGGAACTTTAAGAAAATAAATAAATTTATTGTAGTTTGCATCAAAAAAAAAAAATTAACACATAAATAAAAACACAAATTTATGAGGAAATTCGCTAGAAATTCAGAAGTGAAAACTTGGCATAACTGGGTTCGGTTTTGGTTTAAACTGGTTAGAGAAAATGCATTGTTGTTGTTGTCCGTGATCCATATTTTAACAACAATATGTACTATGTAAATATTTTAATCAATTATAGTGTATGATTATCTCAGTAATTGTTGTAAAAATAATATTCTGTGGGCTCAGCTTAGACTGTTTAGTTAGTATTACTATGCAAGTATGTATTTAGTACACTGTTTTATCAGTATAGTTGAAATTCATATTTTAATTTTATATATTTATATTCTTGTATACTTCAGGGCCTAGTTGGGTAATCTAGTTATGCGTGTGTGTGTGTGGGTGACAAAAATATATATAAATATATGTATATACTTATGTATATGTAATAGGTATATGCAATTGAATTGCTATACATTTCAACTATATAAATATCATTTGATTAATTGATTTAGCAATACAAAATGTTGTTTAATTTTCCTTCTTTTTTTTTTGGCATAATTTATGTGTATGAATGTTCGACGAAGTTTTTAAATTTGTTTTTATGTTATTTTGATTTCCATCAATTAGTAAAGAGCCTAAAAACATTTGCTAATTTCATATCATATCATTTAAATGCTAGCTCTCTCTTTCTTTTTTTCTTGGTTTCATTTTTTGTTTTTATAATTTATTTCTACGGTTTTTAGGTACTAGCCAGGCAGCCGACTTGTGAATTGGGCGCAACAATGCAAAAGGCTTACGATATTTGCTGTGTTTCCAAAAAGCGTATGTCTTTTATCTAAATTTTGTTGTATTTTTGTTTTTTATATTTTTTTTGGTTGCTTTAAATCAATCCCTGAGTGCATTTTTAATAATATTCATTTTAAGGTTCTGATTTTTATTGCAGCTTGATTTCTTGTTGTTGGTGTTTGCTTCTTGTTGTTGTTGTTTATGGCATATACTTTTTCAGCTTATTAGAATTGATTCGGTTGTCCTTTATTGAGTTTTTTGGTAGCGCGCGTGTGCCTTAATTGAAACAGTTTTTCATTAACTACATTTAGATACGAATTCTTTACAATTTTTCATATATTTTTAGTGTTTTTATCAATTAGTTAAAAATGTGGCGTGTGCTTTAATTAAGTCGAGAAAAAACGTTTAGTAATTTTGGAATCGTTTTTGAGCGTAAAATGTGCATGGAAGATTAACAAGGGCTTAGAGTGAAAGTGTGTGTGTATGCTTGTGTGTGTGTGTGTTTGGATTAATCCATATAAACATACTTATTCTGATTTCAACATTGAACATTTATAAATCGTACTCGATAAGTCGTTAGGTTGTTTCTCATTTTCTTTATTATTGGTGTTTCAATTGCGGGCCTTACGGTGAGCTCTAATTAAGTATAGTCAATTAATTAATTAATTAATCAATTAATTATGTAAGTAGGTATCTACAAAAGATTTTCTTCCTCACTTCCTTTAACAAGTTCAAAATATATTTGTATTCTTTTTTGTTTGAGTTTTTTATTAATCGCAACATATGTCTGCAATATTTATTTATTTTTATTTGGTTTTTAGTGTGTATATTTAATATATATAATATGTATAATTTAGTTTTAATTTTTTGTTATTTTTGTATAATTACAATTGAATTTATAATATGTACGTATCTGTTTTCTTGGGGCGTTTGGTTAACAGAGGGAGGGGAAATTCAACTGCATACGCTTCTCATCATACCATAATAATACAATTTGAGTGATCATATATGTATGTATGTAAGTCCTATCCATAATACAATTTTTGAATTTGTCAACTTGTCAGTGATAACTACAACAATGTTTAATGTTTGTCTAATCGAAATCTCAATTTGTTCAGCTTGCTAGTAATTTAGCTCGTCAACTTGCCTAAAAAATGCCTAAACAATTACTAATTTTAAGTTCAAGTTAGTTTAGCAAATTAACAGTTTGTAGCTTTCATTTAATTCATGCACTTCATAAGAATGTTTTACATAATTTTGGGTTGTATTTTTTTTTTAGTTTCCTGTTCTACACGCATTCCATACTATCTATAGACCTACGATACTCAAATATATAATCCAACAATTCTTGCGTCTCATTAATTGCACGCAAGTAAACAAAAAAAGGTTACTTATAATTGTAACTAACAAAGAAAACATGAGTACACTTTTATAAAATTTATAAAAAATTCCATTATATGTGTCTGTATGTGTATAATATATAATCTGTATCCGTATCTGTATAGGGTGGTATATCAGCTGTCTAGACAGCCACAATGGCCGCCATCTACGAGGCAGTCGGCACAGGGTTAAAATAATGCAGGCCATTGGTCTAAAAGAATTTAAAAAGAAATGCCATTAAATATCATATATGTGATAAAAGAGTTTTTAATTTTCAACTTACTGCCATATCGTATTCTGTAATATAGGCGGGTATTTCCAGCTGATCCTTTGTGATGGCCGAGTACAGATGCTCCACGCCGGGCAGCGAGTGAACTTTGGCCTTGATGGCTGGCGCCATGAAAGTGGTGAACCACCAGGTCATCATTTTAGTCCAGAACGTGGGATGCACAATATAGAAGGCCTTCAGATTCTTCTTGTATCTGCACAAAAGCGGGAGAGACAAATAATTAGTCATTATACTAATTAAAAACAGGGATTAAAACCGAAACGAATATCGGTTTCAGTTACGGTTTCGGTTATGTTCGTATTCAGGTTTACGGTTATCGGTTACACAAAATTTTTGAATAAAGGTTTCGTAACGATGAACCGGTTTTTGAATGTTTCGGTTTTGAAATTCCGGTACAGGTTTAATTCACAATAAAAAAAGAATTTCTTTGAAAAATATATATATACATTTAATTTAACCAATTTATTTTATTTGCGCTATCTCATAAAAAATTAAACATAAGAAAATAAAAATCAAATTTTAAAAATAGAAACGAAAATCAAAAATAAAATACAAAACTAATAACCAATTATCAGAGATAGCTAACAAGTCGGAAAATATCGAATCAGTTTAAAATTTTTCGTTTTAAATTACTTTTAACTTGCTTTTTAAATGTTTCTAACAAGACTTTTCAGCCGGAAAATATCGAAACAGTTCAAAATTTTTCGTTTTAAATTACTTTTAACTTGCTTTTTAAATGTTTATTTTATTTAAATCCGAAATTAGCTCTTGATTGATAAAGTTTAGGTTTTAAGGTTTCAGTCAAATGAAATTTTTGTTTTCGGTTACGGTTTCAGTTACGATTTTAAATTTCAATCGATTTTTACCGGTTAAAGGTTACGTTTTCGGTTAGGGTTTTAAAATCCCTGATTAAAAATATAAATATTATAATTACTTGTATGGCAAGACACTGTAGACCTCACGCAGCCAATGCAGCGATGGATAATTATTGGTGGATGTGAGTGTATGGAAGTAAGCGATCACATAGTCGCCCTTAACAATTGGATCCAGCAGTTTTATCAGATACAACAGTGCCTGCAAAACAAGATTATTTTCAGTTAATATTAAATTTAACATCAATTTGTTTGTGTGACTCACCTTTTCCAGGTCAACATTCTGGGCTGGAAACCATTTGCCGCAGAACACAATCACAGGTCGGCCCAAACGATCCACGCCGCTTTGATATAGACATCCGATGCCCGATACTTCATTCAGATCCTCAACTTGTGCCCGCTGCAGTAGACGCTCGTATCTGTAAACAAATCAAGGCATAATTCCAGTTACATTTAAGATTCTCCAACAATTGTTATTCATCTGAATAATGTGCTAATAGCAGTGCTAACTTAGTAGATCGATCATGAGAGTGGAACAATGAATCTGCCGTAATGTACAGACTTATTGTTTATTTACCCGTCACTCAATTGGAGCACGAGTAACCGTAAAAATTGTTTTGTGTGTTGACTCGCAACCTGTTTAAAATTCTGGACACATTTAAATATTTGTATATATTTGTGCTATTCATTATTTGTTTTGAATGTTGCGCTTAGATTTACGAGTTGGCGTTTTTTGCTTTAATTTTCGTGCTAAAATGAGCGCAAATAATTGTGAAATAAGCTCAAAGGGATTTACACAATTTAACTTAATAATAATTATTAATAGCATTGTTTCAAAGCACTGCAATCAAAATTGCATTAGGAAATTGCATGTTAACGGTTACACGCCACTGTTAAG
The DNA here is from genome assembly GCA_035047525.1 of Drosophila quinaria. Lineage (NCBI taxonomy): Eukaryota > Metazoa > Arthropoda > Insecta > Diptera > Drosophilidae > Drosophila > Drosophila quinaria. The sequence goes on from JAWNPO010000554.1 coordinate 4,053,902, forward strand.
CGCCAACAGACTGTTAATAAACAGATAACATGTGGAGACTGTTAACTGATTGCTGCTAACAGGTTTACTCAGAAAAGTTATTTAGAAATTGATTTAAAAAATATAAAGAAAATGTTTTCTTTGTTCCCTTCTCGTTAGTTCGATAGTTAATTTCATTTTTCTAACGAATCTTTACAATTTAAAGCATCATTTATTTTGGCAAGTGTGGAAAGCTCGGCTGAGTCAGTTGGTTGCGAGTGTTCACATAAATCCGTGTTAATGAACCAGTTTTAGCGACTCGAAACTCTGACACACGCCGTGCCAATTAATGCTAAGACTGCATATGTTTATTAGACTTATTTATATATTTTGGGTGCTATTGTTTTATTATTGTTGCAAAGTGACGCAGTCAACGTAACGTAGCTGGCAAGCGATAAGAAAATATCCGCACTGATAACAGAAGCGACAGCATCTGCATCCCCACCCCAGAAAACAAAACAGATACGAGATAAAGATAAGAATTGCCGCAAAACATAAGATATAAAACCAAATGCGACGCATTGTGACGCAGTCTGCAAATAAGCGATATTTGCCTAAACCTGATGAACTCCAATATACTCTACAAATATTTATATGTACCAACTATTTGGCGTGTGAATTTGTATCTGATCAATTGAAATTCAGTTTGAATTCAGTTACAACTCGTGGCACGCATCTGAATGTACAGTAAAAACTGGTTAAGATGAAATTCAATTGAAAATAAACAATTACAGTTGAGCTTCCATAACTCGAATTATCTATAACTTGAACCTTTTTTTTGGATAATGGTGATTCCAGTTAGTGAAGTTCAACTGAATATTTAATACTCCTTTTTAACATTACAAACTTAATATTCTTTTAATTTGCATTCTTAAGTTTTAATTTTAAATAAATACCATTTTTAATTGCTCATCAACGTACAGTAAAAACTGGTTGGAATGAAATGCATTGAGTATAAACAATTATATTTTATACCCCTTTTTGACTTTACAAAAATAGAATCTTCTTTAAAAATGCATGCTTAAGATTTAATTTAAAATAAATATCATTTTTAAGTATTCATTTAAAAATTGATTTCGCAATTTAATAAATATTTTAAATGAATGAATAATATTACTTAAGTGCTATTCTTGCTGTTCTTGGCTTGAAATCAATTTCTATTTTAGTTGCGAAACAACATTATGCTTTAGTACATTTTTACTGTATCTATTATGGCTGTTGTTCATATTTTCTTTTCCTGCTTGGCCCCTCTGTACAGTGTTCACCCGCAAATTGCATGCCAGTGTTCAGTTGTTCAGTTGAATTGACAGCTGGGTGATTCAGTGGTTCAGTGAATGTGGGTGGTGCCCCCTACTCCAATCTCAGGGTCGTGAACTGATTTTAATAATGCATGACTACTGATGAGCTGTCTAAAGGACTTTATCGTTATTGTCGATGGTTATAAATAGACGATAACTATAACTATATAGTTGAAGCGCGACTTGAATCGCAACTCGTAACAAATCATTTTTATAGTGGGTCATAAAAGCAAAATGACGTCACATCAATTAAAATGAAAATTGTCAGAGAGAGAAGAAAAACGAAAAGTGAATCGACGTCATCAACACCGAGTTGGTGGCCAGTTTCTTGATTGATTTCTTCAGCGGTTTCAGATGTTTACCTCTCTTCCGGCGTCTCCATGAGCTCATCGGCTGCCATCATGTCCCCGGCGGTCTCCTGCATGGGACTGGAGCCCAAGTCTATGGACGTCATGCCCTCCAGCATTGTCATTATGTGTGTGTGTCTGTGTGTGTGTAGTTTTTTTTTGGGTGGCTTGTTACACTCTCTATTTGTCGCCTTTTATTTATTCCCTTTACTTTTCCTAGTTCAATTATTTGGTATTTTGCTGTCGTTGTTGTTGGTTTCACAAGTTTATCGATCGAACTGTTTGGAATTTGCCTATTTTCCAATTGCACTTTTCTCAATTGACGCAAATGGCGCAGTCGTTTTGCCTATTTTTCTTTTTATTTATAAATAGATTTCTCAATATTTTCGTTTTAACTTTATTGTTGTTGTTGTTTAAATGTTTAGTATTCTTTTAATGTGGCAGCTATTTTGGCCAGACTTGAGTGTTGTGTACCGGAAGCAGCGGGAAAAACTTTTCAAAAAAAAACAAACTATACAAATTTCTTTGCAAATATATGTATGTTTTTTATTTGAAGCACAAGTATTGAGTTTATATAAATCTGTTTTGCCAATCTATCTTCTATCTAAACGTTAAAACGCAAACACACGACCGTTCGCAACGAGCTGCGTTTCTCGACTGAAATGTTCAAAGGCCCCAAAATGCTACGAACGATTCTCATCTGGCATATATACACAAGTACGATATGTACACCAAGAGACTAACAGTGAGTGCAGAAAGTGCACGCTCTCTCACTCTCTCTCACTCTCTCCGCTTCTTTCTCTCTCTCGGCGTCTGCGCTCTTTTATTTTGCTGTACAATGACATCAACATGAACAAGAAATATCAACAACATATACAATTGAAGGAGCACAGAAAATTGTCCAAGGACATGTACAGGTTTTTTCACCTGACAGCCGCCAATCGCATAATGCAAATGTCATGTCCTCTCCGCTCTCCTCTCCTCTCCTCTCTTCTCCTTTTCCCACTCTTGCCTGCACTTCAAGCTGTCCAAAGAATCAGTTAAGTCAGTCAAATTTCGAGCAACGGGACGTATGCGTTATTTTCTTTCATATCATTTCATTTAAGTTCAACTTACACCGCGTGAACCCGGCTAAAATGCATTGAACCAAACGCGATAAGATACGAGTATATAAAATGAATTTATTCAAATTTAAATGCCTTCCAAATGCGATGAAACACGATATTTGAACCCGAAAGCAAATGAAACAAACTCTGTGGTTGCATTCAATGAACTGCAACATTCAAATTGCAAATTACATGTGAGCTAATGAAATCTCGGGAGCAGGGCAAAAGTAACAAATTGGTAACAGGCATTGTAATCATCATTAAGTCATAATTAAGTTGACAGACAAATTCGTCATTGAACGCCAAGTTTATGCCAAATGACATTCAAGTTTATGCGATTTATTTTTGTGCAATTCTCAATGGGAGTGAACTTGATTGGGTTGAGGTGTTATTCGTAGACTGAAATGCAAATTGGGACGCCATAAAGATGAAGACTAACTGTGAATACAAACTTTGGCGAGGGCTGTCTAAATAGTTGCCATAAAGTGAAGTTTTCTATTACTTAAATTAAAATCAAATCGAAAGCGGATGAAATAAAGCATTTGACATTTTGAATACTTTTTTGACAGTTTAAGATTAATATCAAAAAACAATAAACAATTTTTTTTTTTTTTTTATTTTAGACGACGAAGTTTTTACCAAATAAATTTAAAAATTTGGATTTTCAATTACAAATTTCTGAGAATCGCGTAAAGAGTTAACTTTCTGTACTCTTTTTCCCGTATATTTTGAATTATTACATTTTTAAGAATATGTCTACACTCTCCTCAGTTTTAAATCAAGAATATTTCGTCAAAGTTTCTATAAAAGTTTTAATTTTTTTTTTTTTTTTAATTTTCTTATTGTTTATTTAATTATTCTGTTATTATTTAAAAGTTTTAATATTAAATAAAAGGGAGAATAAATTATGTAAAAGTTTGTATTATTACAATTAAGCATAAATTTCTGTACTCTTTGCTAAATATTTTATATTCAAAAATAAATATTTCACCCCAGTTTATGTTAGAAACTGCTCAAGTCAACCTAGTAACAATTAATAATAATGTGGCTATTTACAAAATTTAGCTTGACATTCTCACAGCCATATCTATATCTATTCTTAGTTGGTCACAGTCTTATGTATTTTAAGGAAATGACCCGAACAATGTTAAGCCGAATTTGAATTGGGACATGCAATTGATGACGTCGGCAACTCAGGACGATGACGTAGTTTGTCAGACGAGTAAATGAAAGAGGAGAAATGAATTTCAATTGCACGAAACGCGTTCGCGTGCCAATGTCCTGTAAAATTTGCATAGGCACAGTAGAAAGGACAAGAAAAGAAAGTAAGGAAGAGAAAAGAGAGAGGTAAAGGCAAAGAAGTCATTTGTTAGACGCTTAAGATATTTCCGGCACGCGCCCACAAAATATATGAATCTATTTATTTATTTATCTGCGAGTACTTATTACGAGTATTTTTACAATTGTGTTTATAAGCCTGTCCGACAAATGGACAACTCAAACACGAGCAGTTAACGAGAGAAGTGGAAATGGGGAAGGAAGGAATAATCCTGTGACAGTTTTATGAACTGCAGACGAGAGTCAGTTATAAGTTATAAGTGACGCAATCGGACACTTGATATGACTGCGACTGTTTACGTGCCTGATGATATCACTGCGTAATGAAATCAACCAACAAACAAATAAACAAACAAACCAACCACAAGAATAATAATAATGCCTAAAGGTAAGAAGTGAATTTCTTATATCTTAGGTGTACATACAAATGTGCTTGGGTATTTAATCAAGTGCAATTCATTACCACAATTAATAAACCACTTTTGGGGCAGCCTAAAACTCAATTAATGCTAATTATATTAAGCCGATACAGTTTAACAATTAGAGTTTATCCTTAAGTGCATTTTTATGGGAGCTTTAAGCTCAGATCTACTAGAATAATAAAGCTTTGAAGATAATCAATGATATTCAATGATCTGAAAGCTTTTGGAAACCAGCTATATTGTCATTAATATGCGATTTTGTTGATTAATGAGGGTAAGTCCGATGGTAGCTTTCGGGGAGCTTTAAGCTCTGCTTTGCAATTGTGTTAAACAAGTTCTGTAGAAGCTTTAATGCTTAAAGCTTTACGTTTAGCTTTACTAACTACGATCAATCTGAGTCAATCCTTTAATAGGGCGAGAAGCTTAAAGCACTGCTTTAGGAGAGCTTTAAGCTCTGCTTTACAATTGTGTTAGGCTGCGAGCACATAGGGAGCGGAGAGCGGAGCGTACAGCGGAGCTTATCAACTTGAAAAAAACAAACACACTGCTTGTATGAAAGCGCGTGCACTGCAAGCTGAGTTGATTTATCATTTTAGTTCTGAAATTATCAGCTCGTCGATAAGCTCCGCTGTACGCTCCGCTCTCCGCTCCCAATGTGCGGAATCTGAGTCAATCTGAGTCAATCCTTTAATAGGGCGAGAAGCTTAAAGCTCTGGTAAGCTCTTACCTCTCTTGATGCTCCAAGCCCTCAATGCCCTCGGCGACGACGCTCTCATAGACGCCAGTTCTGGGCCGATCGCTCAGCAGATGCTGTCTGTCCAAATCGCGCTGTATATATACAACAATCGAAGACATCAGATTAGATTAATGTAGAGTAGAGAATTATTTTTAATCTCACCTGTAGCTGTGCCTGCAATCCGCTGCTGTAGGAATTGAGACTGAGGCCATTCATATCCCTGGCGCCATATTCCAGATCCGAGCTGTTGCCCTCCATATCGTGTGGACTAACGTCTGAATCGTCGTCAGCTGAGAGAGAGCGTGATGGGAGAGAGAGATGAGAGAGAGCGAAAGAGAGAGAGACAGAGTTAGTTATGTGTGTTGTATTATTTTATTATTTATATGCCAATGCATTTACATGAGAACTCAAACGAGTTGTTTATCATAATTGTGTTTTGTGTTTTGTTTTATTGTTGTTGCTGTCGTATTATCAACTCGTGGTCTCAGCCTCAATGCATTGATCACAAATCACAAATCACAAATTGTTGTGCTCTTATCCCAACTTCAGTGCTGCGAAATTTGATATCAACTGAAAGCGACGCCGACGTCGTTCGCTTTTGGACGCTGCTTTTGTCAACTGCAGCTGCGACGACGGCGACAGCGACGGTGACAGCGCCATCAGCTGCGACGCACAGTGGGGCCATTGCACATTTTGCTTGGCAAAAAATCGTAACTTTTGAACCAAATGAAATCATAAATGGCTTATGATAGATAACTCTTCAGCCTATGAAAGAAATGTTCAAGAACTGCCACGCCCCCTAAAATGCTTATTTGTAAAAAAAAATTTGATGGCACCTAAAAAATATTTTTCAAAAGTTTTGATTTTTTTTTTTACATTTTTAAAGTTAATTTGAAAAAGTTAAAAAAAAAATTATTTACAGTCAAACTTCCTTAACTCGAATCACCATTATCCAAAGAAAAGGTTCGAGTTAGGGAGATATTCGAGTTATAGAGTTCTTTTTCCTAAGATTATTAATTTTACTGCCACTCATTTAGTTCGAGTTACAGAGAAATTCGAGTTAGAGAAGTTCGAGTTAGGGAAGTTCAACTGTATTTTTAAAAAAATAATTTTTTTTATTTTTCGGTTTGAATTATCAGAATTGCAAATTTCGGCCTAATACCTAAGGCATCTACATCTATATATAGTAATCGTTTGGTTCAAAAGTAACGATTTTTGCAAAGGAAAATAAGCAATGGGCCCACTGTGCGACGTGAGAGCAGTCAACTGAAGGAGGCGAAGTGACGCCCCCAACCAAAGCAACAACAACTGCTTAGTGGGAGGGAGAGTGAGAGAGAGAGACAAAGGGGAGGACGACAGATGAAAGATGAAACGATAAGACGACGAGTTGCGTTGTTTTCAAACGTTGACATGATTTAAGCGGGCCAAGAAGCAACTTGGCCAAGATTCAGCTAAAAGCATCTTAACTAGCTGTCATGATAAGCCAAACAGTTAGTTCAAATGTTTGCCTACGACTTTCTTGATTAACTTGTGTTACAAACAGAATATTTCTGGTCAACTAAGACGATGATGAGAGGTACTTAAGAAACGAATCCATCTTTTAATTATCAGAACTTGTCTCAATCGCTATCTATCAATATCTATACATTAATTGAAAGAGTAAAAAGGAAGAATATAGTCGTCTCTATTAATTATATTAATTAAGGAGTCAATTTAAGGCATTTTTAATGTATTTAACATCGATTATCGATGGACATCACTAGTTATAAGTGTATCGAATTTCACTTGGATTATTTTCCTCAACATGATTTAATGTCCAGATTTATTAAAATGAATTATTTAGATTTATTAAAATTGTTTAAGATAATTTAAAAAAAAAATTAAATTAAATCATTTCAATTCAATGGCAAATAAAATTTAATATTTCCCAACTATATAAAATTTAAATTAATTCCCTATTAAATTTCCCTTTGTGCTTTTTATGGCAGCCTGAAAGCATGCAACAGTTTTTAGAAAACGACCATGACGTCAGCGCACTATGGTCCCGATGACGAATTTTTTGGAAAAAATGTATAACTCAAGAACGAGATAAGTTATTTTGGTCTAGTTTTTTTTGAATTGTACTAATAGTATCAATGGGCATCGGTGCTGTAAACAAGGGCGTGGCACCGCCTTTTTTCTTAATTTCAGCATATGCAAATTTTTTTGTTTTTAATGCTGTTCAAACCAAACTTGCACGATTGATTTGTTCTTATGCTTTTAATACACTGTTAAACAATAATTAAAAAATTGACTTTTTTTCCAAAATAGTCGTCATCGGGTCCATAGTGCAGCGGAGGAAACTATTCCAATTATGCACAACAATTTACTATTGTTATTTAAAGCAATTAAATGCCACTATGTATTCCAAACAAACAATGACTGTTTTGAATATATTTACGAGTATTTTGCGAAACAAAATTCACTTACAAAATGTGCGTAGAACTTGAGTTGAGTTCGCGAAACACGAAGAAGCGTAAATTAAAACGCAATAATTGTTAAATCAATTGTAAGAATTGACAAAACGATAGAAAATGCTGGCAATTAATGCAACTGCCGTTTGTGACTACACGAAAGCAGACGCTTCGAACGTAACTGAAGCCATAGAAATGAGTGTGGAGGCAATTTCGTCAATTCGGATTCACAATCGGATTTCGTTTGGGACTCGTAACGACGCACGAATGAGTGTGTGTGTGTGTAGGTGTGTATGTGTGTGTGTGGGTGTAATCTTATCAACATCGACATTATCGGCAGCTGCTGAGGGACTAAATAAATAACACAAAGCTCAAGAAAATTTCTGCAAAACAATGGAATAGTGTCGAAATCAGTACAACGATGAGCTGATAAACGATGGCTGATAAACGATAGCTGATAAGCCAAGTCGCCGATAACCACAGACGTCATCGATAGCCACTTACCCTGACGGTGACGCATGTGCACACTGTGACTGTGACTGTGCTGTGGATTGCGTATGATGCGTATCTGGCGATCGGGATCCGGATGCTGTGGCTCGCCCAGCTCACCGCCCGTATCCTTGGGCAGCTGCCACAGGGCACTGCGCTCCTCCAGCTGATCGCGGGGAAAGTAAAGCGGCGCAAGGACCTCGTAGGTTCCACGCTCGCTGCTGTTCACGCACAGTATCACAACCTGCTGTGTAAACTTGTCCAGATAACGACGAATGGTGCCTAAGAAAAGAAAGAAATTGCCATGAATAAGTCTACACTGGATATGTAATAGATGATACTATATCATTTTGAGATTAGTTTTGTAGAAAACGAATCTGCTTAAGTAATTCACTAAAAATAGAAATGTGTGTAATTTCTACAGGTTTGTAAAAGGTAAACTTAAGATTAAAAGTCAAACAATCTTAAATAATGCATTAAATATAGAGAACTGTAATCTAAATGTATTTTTCCTTAACCCATTTTATGCCGCGATAAAAAAAGTAGTGTTTTTTTTCGTTAAAAATCACTTTTCCAGGCTAATTTGGACCTTCTAAAATCGAATATGAGGTTAAAAACTAAATTGAAATTCACATATTTCAAATCTTAATTTTTTTTTAAATTAAATTAAATTTATATTAAATTTTTTTTAAATATGAGATGACCAAAGTGAACATTTTCTTGATTTTTTAACTTTCTTAATTTTGCATTTGGAATTGAACACATTGGTTCACATAAAAAGAATTGCTCTAAAAAATCTAAATTTGCTGTTCGACTAGTCAAAGAGCGGCAGAACATGGGTTAAATAGGAAATAAAAATTTAAGATCTTTTTAAGTAACGCATTTAAAATAGAAATTTATAATCTCGAAATAGAAATAATGTAACTCGTATAAAATTATATCAAAAACATATTTAAGAAGATAAAAATTTTCTAAAGTAATGCCTTAAAACATGAAAAACTAGTTGACAATAAATTATTATACTCTCCAAAATGCAAATGTAGTTATGTATATTTAGGATGGTTTTAATCATTACTCACGCAGGGCAATGTGCGCAGCGACGTCGGCTGGAAAGGATTTCTGATTGCCACTAACATTGCACACGGCAATTGTGCGAAGATTGAGCTCCTTGGCCTTGCAGAGCACGTTTCTGAATAGAGCGAAATATATAATTATAATAGAGTATATTCTATGTTGGTTATAGTCTGGCTAACCTGTAGCAACAGTGCAGTGCATTCTCGGCGGCCGTCTTGAGCTTCTCCTTGTAGGCGGGGGCAACAGTGTGCAGAACATACTTGGCTGGCAGATTGTAACCACGCGTCACACGCACATCTCCAATGCGGCATTCTAAGGCAACACAAATTGATTATAGAATTATCTACACAGAAAAAAAAATCCGGGCTATTTAGCCCGAATTCAAGCCGAAACGATGTCAGAAGTGGGGTAATATCGGATTTTCTTAAATCAAGTACGAAATACTTGATTTTTTCAATCCCGAATTCAATCCTGAAATTCTTAAATTCAGGCTAAAAAAAAAATAATTTTTTTGTTACATTGAAAACTTTTTTTTTAAACTTTTTTTTTAATTTCTAATTTTTTTTTTTTTTTAGTTTTTAAAGTTTTTTTTTCAATTTTTGTTTTTAAATTTATTTTTATTTTTAATTTCTTTTCTCATTTTTTTTATTTTTTTTTTAACATTTTTTTTAATAGTTTTTTTTTAAATTATTTTTTACTAACATTATTTTTACCCTTTTTTTTTTTAATTGACGATGGGAATCGAACCCAGGTTTTTTTCAAACAAGTCGGCGACTCTAACCACTGAGCCACCGAACCAGTTGAAATGAGAGAGGCCGAAAGAGAATAAAATAATTTGGGCTTATTTTCCCATTTTAATCCCGATACAGGCTTGATTATTCAGCTTAAGCCTGGAAACATACTTAAAAAATGCAGGCTTAAATCAAGTATTTTAGGCTTGATTTTAGAACGGCTTTTTTTTCTGTGTAAAGATATGTTTTTTAATTGTTGAACTCACCCTTCACAGTTGTGCTTAGTTCCTCTTTGAGCTGATTGCCCGCAACGGCGATAATGCGCTCCGATATGATATTGCTTTCAGTCAGGGTCTCATCGCTGCTATTTGTGATGGCGTCCACATCCAATGTGGTCATGTCGCCATCCCTGCAAACAGAAATTTATTAATATTATTTGGTTAAATAATTTGTCATTGGTGTCAATTGAAATTTACCAAATCACTAGACGATTGTTGACATCTTTGGATAATGGAAAGGGACTACAATTATGTCGCGGTCCGCCGAGTGTGGAATAATCCGTAATGGGCAGCCGTGTATCCGTCTTTTGTGAGCCACCCCAGGTGGCCAAATTGTCCAATTTCACAATCTAAACCAAAAGATCCATTAAAGACAAATCAAAATTTATTGAGAGGAGAAGTAATTATTAATATTAATCATTTTATACTTCTATCCAAGTGACACAATTATGAAATTATAACATATGAAAATATTTCAATTTTAGTTTAAATATAATTATCGCATTATTTTAAATTATGATTTTTAGACCCCGTACTCAATAGAAGTACATGGGTCTATTAACTTTGTCACAAAAAAAAATGTGCATAACAGGTAAGCGTGGCAGATCCCATAAATTATATATATTCTTGATATAGCCATGTCCGTCTGTCCGTGTGTAAGAGCGAATAGATCTCAGAGACTTAAAGAGCTAGAGACTCCTAGCTTGGTATGTAGGCTCGTCTATATTGCAAGCAGATCGAGCTTATTTTAGATTTTGGATCGAACCAATATATCAAATAGCTGCCATAGGAACGATCAGTCGAAAATCAAGTCTTAGAATGAAAACCATTTTTGTTGTTTGAGATATCTGAACCAAATCGACCAAATATGTATTTACGATGGTCTAATCCATCCGTACCAAATTTGTATGAAATCGGACCACTATATCATATAGCTGCCATAGGAACGATCAGTCGAACATCAAGTCTTAGTACGAAAAACCTTATTTGAACCAATAGCGATTTATATAATTTTATTTTAAGCTGTGTTTGCTTTTCCATAGTAAGTACGGGGTGTCCGACAGTCGAGTATGCTCGATCGTCCACTTGTTTATTATAATATCATAATCAAATTTTGTATAATAAACAAAATGTAAATGAAAATAGTACATCTGAAATTTACCCAATAATTTTTCTTAATCAATATTAACACTTATTTTAAAAGCCATGTTTAAAAAACTTACACATGAGTTGGAGCTGGAACTGGAGCTGGAATCGAAAGCTTTAAAGTCCACATTTGAGTTCGTATCGAGACGCATTGCGCTGTAAGATAATTAAAATAAATATAAACAAAGTGGTTTCCAGTAAATGTGACCTCATTGTGGAGGACAGAAAGAAAGTTCGCATTCACAAATTTATTATCAGCTTAAATATTTGGGTCAAAGTTGCATTCTTGTCATTCGAAAGATTTCTCCACTCAGCTCAGTTTATAGGCCAAGTCAACTGCCTGTTGGCCAAATCAGCTGTCACCACTTCAAACTGGTCCAAACCGAAACCGAGTATGCCAGCAATGTGCTCTTATCTCAATTCAACTCAACCAGACTGTGCTCTGACTCAGACACAATAATCCACACACACTAATCACTGGAAAGCATGAAACGAAGAACGTCAACGAACTGAACTGGCTTTTGGTTTGTTAGACCTGTTTTTGCCCAACAACCATCGAAATGCAAAAATCAAATATTTGCATAGCTCGAACTTAGACCAGAAACAACCGTCAAAAGTCACATTGCCTTATTTACAGGTAAACACTAAAATAAATGACGGAATGGAAAATGATTCAAAAAATTAATTAACTATGAGATGCCAAAGTTTAGATACTCTAACTGAAGTGCATAGATTGTATTATATATTATATTGATAACACAATCAGAGCAGTGTTAGCAATTATAAATAATAATTTGATTCCCAATCAAATTGAAAAAAAAAGAAAATTCTGTTCGCAAATAAAAATAATAACATAATTGTCTTACTATTAGACACTTTTTTTTATATTTTTACTTTGACGTAATTTAAAAAAAAAGATGAAAAACATAAATAAGGTAATATTCTGGGTTTGGATTTATGTAGAACGTTGAGAATTTGATTTTTACAGATTTTTTTGGACTCGGAATATCTACAAAATATATTCAAAATTATTGAGAAAATAAAATAAAATTTGCTGTACTATATAAATATGAAGCAGTCTTTCTTTATCCATAAAACCATTGCATCTCTTCTAAAATTTTATATATGGGTATTTCCAGAAAAATGTCCACCTCGCCCAAAAACGTAAAATTGATCAAAAATTCACATCTTGTGAAATTTTTTTCCAAAAATGTATTCAAGTTATTTATTTAAGGAATATACGCTAAAAGAATGTTAATAGGATGAACATATAGATCCTCTATTGGAATAAATTCACTTTTTCTATATTTTTGCCAATTTTGTTAAAAATTTAATTCCAAAATAGACTGTTTGTATTCTAACGATTACACTAAGTAGGACAAAAAAATTGTAACAGGAACTATTTGAATTCATAGAAATATTATGAAAGTTTAATTTAAAACGAGTTTTACACCCGGTTTTCGATATAAACAATTAAATTTGATGAGCAAATTCTTGGAAAAAACTAGGTGGAAATCTTGTCACGTTAGCGATGTCGCGTTACAAATTACTAATAAAATTTGAAAAATAAATAAAATGATAGTAACATATCAAACTTATTTCTAAAATGGAAAGCTACATTATTTTGTTTGGGTTTAAGCGTATTTTCTTCCAAATTACTCCCCATATTTTGCAGACTTTCTCATTTGACAAGATGAAGTCAAACATGACTTACATTTTTCGTCGCGTTCGCGATGCATTGTTTTCTATAAGTAAATCGAAAATGACAAGTCTTCAAAGCTTGTCTTTTATAATAAAAATAGTGTTGATAAAATGAATTAAACACGTGGGAAAACATTTTTGAAAATGTCAACTTTTGTCATTTGTTTTTTCATTTAAAGACGTACATAAGTCGCGTTCTCGATCCTGGAAATACCCATATGCAATCATATCTTATACCTTATTCAATGCACCCGCTGTTAGGGTATTTTGAATCTTTGTTGTCTGCGAACAATGAAGAGTGTCTCAGTTTTTATTCATATTCATAGCACGAGTGCTTCCAGAAAGCACAGCCCACCTGGCAGCTTCTATTTGTGGCATGTGCGTCACAAGTTGAATGGCAGTTGAAAACAAAGACCTTTTTTTTTGCTTTTGTTTTTCGTTTTTTTTTTTTTTTTTTTTGTGGCTGCTACAAACTGCAAACTGCAGCTGCCTATCGCTATGCCAATTAGGCAGCAGCTGAACTTTGCCCTTTGCCCAGGTTGCAAGTAACAGGCAGTTGCAACAATGCCGCAAGCGTCTTTATAAGGTTGCAACACTGGCCCAAATGAAATTCAGTACTTAATCTGGCTCAAGGTGCCACATTCGAGTGCCTGAAGATAACAAAAGCGCAGCCCCAATTGAAACTCTTTTCACAGGTGGGCAAACATTCAAACCGAGTGTGAGTACACTCAAAGCATTCATACACTCGCCACTTTGTTATGCAAGAGCATATATGTGAATTATCGAATTCATTAAATGTTTGCATATTAATATAACAATCACAACAGGTGCGAAGAATCTGGAGATTGAGACTTTTCGACTGGGAGATACCCTGTTAATAAGGTTTCTTATAGGTTTCTTTAATAAATTTGTAATGATTTACTCTGTATCTAATATATTAAACACTTAACACTACAACCGGATGTCTCCGCTTTTACTTTCTCAACAGCAACCAATTTGCATTTTAATTACTATTGCAATATTTGCTAACAACTTTTGTAATTGAATTTAATAAATATACTTATTTATGGTAATGTAAATTGCACGTTCTTTGTATTTAAATATACATAGTGCTTTTTTTGTAGTCATCTAAAAAAGCTTTATCTTTTTATTTATAATTTATTTAAATGCCTTTACGTGTATATTTGTTGTTCTGTGAGTTCCCAAAGCTTAGTTACCATCTGGAATACTTGTGTTGTCTGACAGGAAAACAGTTGAAGACTTCCATCACTGTCGGACGTGAATAAACATGAATTTTTAGTCATTATTAGCCAACTTTCTGTTGGCCATAAATTATAAACGTTGGAAATGATTCCACTTGAATGATGTGAGTGGATCGTGTTGTTGATCAAAGATCGTCATTTAGCACTTGTATCTGAGTCCAATAAAGTTGTACACAGTGTTGGCAGTTTAGCTTATTTAACGCTAGATTTAGCATATTTTGAAAAGTTCATTTAATTATAGAAAACCTCAACATTTTAATGGTGCATTTAAGTTTATTCTGTTTTTTATTTCTGCTATTATTCATTTTATTTTGTATTTCTTTTTATCTCTAGCTTTTTTCAACTGTTAACAGTCACAATGTGCATAAATCACATATAGAAACTGATTAAGTTGTTTGCTCATTACGTGATTTGTTTGTGCAGTTTGTTAACATGTTTTGGTGTCACAGCACACACCCTGTATACAAGTCAAGCAGGTCTGTTCGGCCATAACAATTGACAAGTCTCAACCCATGAGCGGAAGCGAGAAAGAAAGTGTGTAAAAGATAGAGACAGAGAGAATGGTAAATTCTCTATGTTGATTGTGTAGCCACAAATGGTGCTCTTGGCCAGATGAGTAACTAGTTTGCAAAGCAGACTCACTGTGTGTGTGTGAGAGTGTGTGTGTTGACTTTTAAGTAATTTACGTCTTAACTTGGCTCGGAGACATTTAATTGCCTGACACTGGCCTTAGTTGCACAGCCTGAAAACAACAAAACGCAAATATATGCCGTAAACAAAATACAAAATAAAAAACTTGAACGTACTTTTTACTACTTAGTTCTATGGGAGCATAGGGGTGTGTGTGTGTAAATGAGTGTGTGTGCGTGTGCGTGTGTGTGTGTGCTTTTGAATGTGCGTCAGACGATCACATCATCATTTAGCTAGCCAAAAAAAAACAAAAAAAAAAACAATAAAATGAACTAACTGTTACTGAGATTTCGTTGGATTGCAGGCCAATTGCAATCAGACAACAAACATTACGTATACGCAGCGTAGGCACTGTTATTACTGTCAAATGCATTAAATATGAGCAATCGTATAGTAAATGCCACTGCACACATCTCTCCTCTCTCACTCTCTCTCTCTCTCTCTCTCTGTCTCTATCAGTGGAATTTAACAGACTTAAGCTTTGGGTTTCATTCTGCTTCGAACAATAAATCCAGCAACAACTTTAACTGACATGCAATAGAGAAACATGTTGTTGTTGTTGTTGTTGTTACTGTTCGAGTTGTTGTTGTTGTTGTTGTTGTTGTCAGTGTTACTTTAGCTGTTGTTGACGTTGACGTGCTTCAGTCAATTATAAGACGAGTATAACTTGTACTAAACTCAACTGCATGCCATGTTTTGACTTGTAATTTTCTATAACTGCTCAAGAAAGGCGACTTTGAATACGAATACAACTTGTACTGTTTTTCCAATATGATAGTAAATGCATAATTGATAATTGTACGAGTGTAATGGATTTCTAAACATACTCCAATTATTTAAATTGTATAAACAATATAATCATGCCAATATTGAGGTTTCGTTTAGAAGCGTTTAGAAAGTGGCTTTAATTTAAAAAATATTTGGATTCCTTTGACCGCAGCTGGTATCATAATATAAATATTGTAAATAGTTATATGATATTGTGAGAAATACAGAGACGCTAAGCTCCAAAAAATATTTATTTTATGTTGATATTTAATGGAAATGTGTTATTTTGTATTTAACAAAAATGTTAAAAAAGAAATATTATTTTTTTCAAATAATTTCTAGAGAATGATTTGTTTTTGAACAAATAAACTTAAATTGTTTGTTTTTTTCTTTAACATTTTACTATGTTAATATTGAATTTATAAAATTTATCGAAGTTCAGTAACCGCAATATCGAGTATATTTGCCAGACATTTTTTGGCATTTAATAATGTCTTTAACCCATTAATGGTGTAAGACGGTGGTAGATTTTGGATTTTGAGGTGAGAAAAGAGGAAAAAAAAAAAAAATTTTTTTTAATTTTTTTTTTTTTTTAAAATAAGGGGAGGTGTTATTTTTTTTTTTTTTTTTTTTTTTTTTTTATTTTTTTTGGTTTTAAGTCGCCTACAGAGTGTTTGCGGTGTCGTTGACACTCCGATTTTCTTGGCTGTTTCTTTTGGAGTTCAGCCAACTCTTACGTGTGCTGGATTGGAGGAAGGCGACGACGACGACGACGACGACTCCTGGTTGTCGCGTTTGTTGACGCTACACGCTCAATCCTCCAAACTGTTGCATAATCAATGCGAATTTTCTCATACTCGCCCCCACAGGCCAAGGACTCCAGCCAAGCTGCCTGACTGCCATATATCGTGGTCCCTGGCTCCTTTTATCGTGTGCCAGATACACATGCCCATATATTTATGTAGGACTGTATATAATACCCTAATATGCTTGTACATGTGGTAAATGCGCTTGGCACGCTACAAGCATTGACATTACGTATACGTAATATGTATATAATATTGGCATTGTCCTTAGCTTTTTGATCTCTCTTGGCCAAAAACGAACCAAGTTCGGAAAGAATTGACAATGCCAACATTCAGTTCAGTACCAGTCAGCGAGAGTTCGTTCGATTTGTATATCTTTGAGTACGAACAAATATTCGAATTCGAAGCTTAATGTCAACGTCAACCATATAATTTCCTTGTTGTTGTTATTATTATTATTATTGTTGTTGATTTCGATGTTGTGCTGTTCTGTTTATATTTATTTTGAATGCGTCATTCGTCGCGCTTTGTGGGCTCGGTCTCCGGTTCTTTTAAACACACAGTCGAAAACAATCTGTGAATTACGTGTACTTTGAAAAAGCCAGGTTTTTTGTAATCGAACTTGATGTCACTTTGTTGTGTAAAAAAAACAAACAATTTAAATTGCTGCAATTTGTGGGCATTTAATCGCTGGCGAACTAGACAAATTACTTTTACCTAATGTACTAAAAAAATGTATATATCACGCATAAATATATACATTAGGGTGGGTCAATTTTTTTCGACCCAATGCGGGTATTAAAATCGTAATCTACGGTGAATTCTAAGAAGAAACCATGGGTCGAAAGTCAAAACCGAGCTTCCGATTTTTAGCGTGAAATATGCGAAATCGTATGAAAAGCCAAAAATTATCATAATTTAAAAATCGAAGCTCGAAAATGATTTTAGACCTATGGTTTTTTGGGCAAATCTTCTTAGAATTCACCGTAGATTACGATTTTGATACCCGCAAGGTGCATTTTTTTTGGTCCATACAAATTGACCCACTCTAATATACATATATCTCTATAACGTTTAATTGTGTGCCCGCACATTTGCATTAACCGATAATGGATATAAAATTACTTGGTATTGTGGCAAATTCCACTAATTTCTTATTAATAAACATTATGGCAATCAATTGAATTGAGCGTGCACAGTGGGCATAACAAAGCAATTATACGAGTCTTTTTTTTAATATTTCTTTTATTATTTTAGTTAAAAATGGTTGTTAAAAAAAGTTTTAAAAAAATAAAAAACAAACGTGAATGATATTCTTTTTGTCAAAACAATTACTTGACTAACTGTATGCTAATACAATGTATAGTTATTAACTATCTTTATGCGAAACGCACACTGTGACAATAAATTAATAAAGTGGACTTTGCTAATGGACTTATTAGCGGGTATCTGTCTATATGCAATTGCTCGACCTAGCGTATATCCTGTAAAAGGGAAGTTAATAAAATTACAACTTGATCAAAGAGTTAATACAATATCAATATGCACATCAAGTTAAAAGCATTTGCTAACCAAATTGCGAAAGCACTTTCAAGCAAGGAATTAGATACACACGATGATAATGGATCTGTGTACATATGAACAATGCACATGTGTAAACAGAACCCAAGAGAAGAGGGGCAAATTGACAGGGAAGGTTGGAGGGTGCAATTAAAACTTGTCTCACACTGGCGGTTAATCAGTCCCTCGGTGGGAGTTGCCCTTTATATGTCTGTGTCTGTGTGTGTGTCTGTGTGTGTGTCTGTGTCTGTGTGTGTGTTGTGCACTTTGCTGTTTTGCCCTGAACACATGCACCTGGGTATTTACAAATGAATACAATATGACGGCATGCAGTTGTTGGTTTTTGCCTTGGCTTGCATTTTGGTTTAAACTAGTACCTCAACTAACAAAGCGTAAAACAGTTGATTTGAATACTATAGCAACAACTACAATAATCGTTTATTTATTTATTGCATATACAACACATACAGTGGGCTAACACCTAACATGTTACAAATTTTAAGTGATTTTAATAAGTATTAAATAATTTTCATAAAATTTTTTCATATGTTTTTATTTATTTAAAAAACAAACATTACTGCACTAATTAATTTATAGATACAAGAAATATGGTAATAGGAGGATCTACTCTCAAAAAAAAATAAATCACACAGAAAGAGGGCGATTTATGATGAATTTAGACGAAAAAAATTTTGGGGATCTCCACTAGTTTTTTTTTTTAGTTTTGAAATTTTAATGAAAAATGAACATATTAGTGACAATATGCAAAAAACATTAAAAATTTCCAATTTTCAAAATTCAATAAAAAAAAATCTAGAGGAGACCCTCTAACAATATTATCACCTAAATTCATCATAAATCGCGCTTTTTTTGTGTTTATTTTCAAAGTATATACTGCTACTAGACTGTTACCCAAAATTCAATTCCATTCAATATTTGTGTTAAACAACAAATAGTTGAAAAATGTTTTGGGCCTTATAAACTGTGAACCACTGTGCATACTCGTATGCATATTTGTGTAGTATGAATTTCGAATGCCGTTGCAACACCCACAACCTAAATTCTCTTACTCAACTATGGCTACCACTTACAGTTAGTTTGTTATTTTTGTCTCTCTCTCCGATCCAATCCGATGCTGCTGCTGCTGCGGCTGCAGAGTTTGACAGCAGAAACGTTGCACAAGCTTTCGAAGGTTACTCTTTTGATACGTTACCAACACAGATATGTACGAGTATGTATGTGTATATGTGAGTCTCTCAGCGATTTAAATGTGTGTGTGTGTGTTTGTTACTCTCGCAGCTTAAGTAAAGAACGCGCTTTGGCTATATTTGCCTATTTGAGTAAAAAAAAAAATAAATAAATATTGATGGTATTGTATAACTGAAATTAAAGCACAACTGGGTATTAAGTTTGTTGTCTTAGTTGGCAGTTAGTATATCCAATTGGAAGCTACAACATTTATTTATCCACTTTTTTATGGCATTTCAGTTTTCACGCACGAGTTTAGCGACGTTTTTTTTTTTTTTCAAAATGAAAACACCAAAGAAAAGCCAGGCATCATCAAAAATTCACGCACCTACACACGAACACTTGCATACATACACACACACATACGTAGTGGGTGGGGTGGCGGAGGAGGGAGAGGGAGAGCGTAAAAGGAAAATGCGGTAGTCGGTGATGGGCGCGTTGTGTGTCAGGTAACTCTACGAGCGTGTATATGTATGTGTGTGTGTGTGTGTTGGTATTGCTGGAAATGAAAACTCGAATGCTTCTTTTTTTTTTTGGGGAACTTCTTTACGCACTTTTCTCAATGAATCAAACTCGAATCACAATTTACAATTTAAAGCACTTGTTTTTTCTTTGTGTCTCACTTTGCTAATATGGTTTTTCTTTCCGCTTAATTGTTTTAACTTTAATTTGTGCACTTTTCAGAATTTTTGTGTTGCTCTGTGTGTTTGTGTTTTGTGTGTGTGTTGCAAGTTAACTGGCTCTGCAAGCTCGTCGCTACTGCTGCCCACCGCTCGTCACGAATCCACGTTCGACACTAAAAGCTCCCCTCAAATGTAATTTTAAGCTTAGACGTTTTGGAGCTAGGGTGGAGAACTATCGATAGTCGACCCCATCGTTGATGAGCGATAATATTTTGCCATAAGTCGATGGAAAAACAAGGTGGCAACTAGCAAGCTCAGAATAAACTCATATATTTTGCATTTATTTAAAAGCAAGAATTTTGAAAAGCGAAGGTTGTTGTGCACCAACCATTCCATAAAAACAAACTTTAATATTGTAGAATAATATTCAATTTATTTGGTTTAGTGAATTTGTACTTAATTGAATTATTATTTTATAAAACAAATAATTAACTAATTTAAGGCGGTATATAAAGTTTAGCGCTAAAAAATACCTAATTGTGCGACTTTGAATTTAGCGAATGCGGCAGCCTAATCTAGTCTGTGTCAAAAGCTAATTGATATGACAGCGAAAGCTTTTTGTTGCGCGCCAAATTTTGAATTGTGTTTTCAAAAGCTGAATAAACAATTTAAAAGTTAATAAAGCCAGATAAGATTAAGTTGTTGCTGTAAACGCAATTAACATTTATAAAACAATTGGTTGCCAGTCAAATCGATGTAGTCTATGCAATAACTTGGGCATTTAATTCATGCACAAGACACACACCTGTTGCACATGCGGATGCTGCCAAAAATATCTATGAGCACGACGTATCTTTACTTTTCTGAAGCCTGTTTGAGTCGCGACAGCTTAATCAAAATGTATAAATCATAAATGATGCTCGCGGCAACAGAATATTTGTCATATTTCTTTTTATATATATTGAAGTGTACTTATCAACATAGCCGGGTTCAAACACATACTTATGACACGGACTGTTGCTTGTTTTTTGCCAATCTAAAAACATTATACAATAAAGGAAAAAACAAAAAAAATCAAAGACGGCGAATTAAATGTTGTGCTGAGAGTGAAACCAACTGCAACAGGCGAAAGTTGTCCAGTTTCCAGTCAACAGCTATAGATGAAGATGCAGCTGCAGTTGGAGTTGGAGTTTGAGTTGGAATTGCAATTGGTATTGCAGTTCATCATTGAGTTGTCCAGTTTGTAGCCTCGACTCTCGACTCTGTCATAATCAGCAGATGTTTGCCAAAAAACAACAAAATAAAAACACACACTCCCAGAAATTGGAAAGGAGGAAGAAACATAACGTCAATGGCCAAAAAAGCACAGCAAAGAGATTGTTAAGTTGACCCCATCGATAAGGATACAAACAAAAAGAAAATACATGTATTTTTATTTTTGAATTTTTTTTTATTTTTCATTGATTTTATACTTTTTAGGTATTTTTTGTTTGTTTTTATTGAAATTCCTTAGATCGCAAGAAGCGCACAGAAGTAATATGTATATGGTAAATTGTTGTTGTAGATACACATAATAATTAAGATTAATATTTATATAATGTAATAAGTATATATATATATGTATATATGTATTGTGTGTGTAGGTGTATGTAGGTGTGTTTAGTGTATCTTTGTGTGTGTGTGTGTGTGTGTATTAATTGGATATACGTACATACATATTTTGTATATATTTAAATTGTTTTGTATAATTAGGTATAATTATAATATTATATACAAATCTCAATAGATTGTTGATTGATTTGATTTTTCTTGTTTTTTGATTGTAAAATTATAACTCTGTATTCCGTATTGTGTTTTTTTCTTCTCATTTTTTTTTGTTGTTGCTTTGTTTTGATTTAATTGTATAAATTTTTAAATGTACATGCTATGTTTGAAAAAATGTCCACGTTTTTCTCTACACACTTACAGACTATTCGCTCTATTTATCAGCTTCAATCTTCTTCATTCTTCCTACTTTTACTAAGCCTATAAAACTAGTAATATATGTATGTAAATGTGTATATGTCCGTATATATATACATATATAATTTCTTTTTATCAAAATATCATGCAGCCAGTTGTGAGCAAAGTTTTCAAAATGTTTGATTGTGATTTATCAGTTTTTTTGATTTTTGTATTTTGTATTTTGTTTTTTTTTTTTTGTTTTTTTTTTGGTTTGGAATATGTAGGATATACATACATATGTATACACACACTTATACACATTGTAAACATTATTATGTCACATTATTTAAACTAAAGTTAATACAATACAAAAATTGAAAACACAATTGCTTTTCGCAAAATGTTACAACTAAATTCAAAAGTACACAAAAAGTAAAACGCCAAAGTCAGGCTTACAGTTAACAGTTGCCGTTAACAGCTACACATAATGTTAATGTTAAAGTTACAGTTTTTATACAGTTAACAGGAAACATAGATAATTTTTGTTGTTGTTGTTGTTGTTGGACTTGAATTTGTCTTTCATTGATTATTCAATTAAATATATATATTGTACATTTAATTTTAATTTTTTAGTTTTTTTGTTTTCTTCTAAATATTAATTTCTGTTCCGGAACTTACATAGAATTCTTTTGATTATAAATATTGTAGATAGATAGATAGATAGTTAGATAGATGTATGTATGTATGTAAATATATATATATAATATGCGTTATATGTATATCAGTTGAATCATTCATAAATTATCACCCAGCAGATTTAACAAACAAACAAAACGAACAAACAAACAAACAATCAATATTCATTCACACACATCACATAACATTGCATCGCATAAATCAATCAATCAATCAATCAATCAATCATGTGTACTTGTTGCTGCTGTTAAACTTCACTAGATACAATATTATTTTGTTAATAAACTACAGTTTACAGTTTAGAGTTTTACAAGCATATAATTAGAAAACACACTCTGATTAATTTGTTTTTCTTGGTCTTCTTTCATTTCTGTCGGCAACTTTATAAAAAAAATGTGCAAGTAAAAAAAATTATACATATATTTATTACTGTATTTATTTATGTTGTGTTTTGTTAAGAGATTTTGATTTGCGTTTTCAGTTGGACTCTGTAAATTGTTGATTGCATTTTCATTGCACTTTCAGTTTTCAGTTTTCACGCTTTTCCATTGAGCAACTTCTTATGCTGAGATACATTTAGTTTCGGTTTTTCTTTTTGACAAAAATTTTAATTTAAAAAAAAAATCAACTGCACTGCGTTCTCGAATCTAATGATTGTACAACAGTTGGTTCTAAAATTACAATTAAGAGTTTTAAATTTAAATCAAATAGTACATTTTATAAATACATTTTAATTATTTTCTCTTTGTTGTTTTTCAACGCTCAGCTAAAATTTGACTAATAATATTAATTAATTAAATTATTTACATTATGTCATCATTTTTGCCTTTCATTCTTATATATTTTCTAGTATTTTTTTTTGTTAAGTATTTTTTAGTTTTTTTTTTGCATTTAGTACATTTTACGTGGATAATTTGTTTGGAATTTCGATGCCTTAAAAAGCCATGCGAACAAATTCAGAGCAAAAATTCTACAGTGTCTTGGAGGGATGTTACTAATAATAGTACATAGCAGTGGAGGGGGGTGAGGGGGTTTGTTTTAGCGGGGGGCGACTTACAATTGAGCTGAAATCGATCAACAACAAATTGAATAATAAAAAAGAACAACAAATTTTGTTTTGTGTGTGTTTTTTTGCGCCGCAATTTTTCCATGTTTTGGTTCTCCTTTTTTTTTTTATTACAAAATCAATAGTTTAACGTGTAATGCTTTGGAAAAGGGGGGGGGGGGCGTGGTTGAGGGAAGGAGGAGAAAATATAGTTGTACAAGTTGCAAAGTTACAAGTTGTTGTTGTTTGGTATACAAGTTCTGTGAGGGTTTTTTTTTTTGTTTTTTAAAATGCATTTTTCGTTACAAGATAATTTTTTTTAGCGGCGCAAAAGTGAAAATTTTTGGAAAATTGTTGTGTGTGTGTAGTGTGTGTGTGTATATAAATGTGTATATAAATTTCATGGCTTGTTTCCAGACTTTAAAGCGGAGTTGTTGTAGGTGTTTTATTGTAGTTGTTGCTGTTGTTGCTGTCTAGTTTCTACATATTTTTGCATTCTTCTTCTGCTCTTCAATGCCTCCTGCTGCTCCGTAACCATTTCTCCATCTAATAGCGGCTTCAGTCGTTGAATATATATATTTATAACAACAGTCTGTGCATGTCTCAAGTTGTCAATTCAAAGATTTGTCACATTTAAATAGGAGTTTTCGCCCAACAGCAGCAATTTGGGCGCTGAACCATCGTGTGGATAAAAATATGCAAATTGCCCACTGTAGGTGTTGAAAAGCTGCTGTTGTTGTTGCTGTTGTTTCTCTAGTTGTTGCTGTTGCTGCTGCTTTTTCTGCTGTTGTTGCTGCTGCTGCTGCAGACTGTAAAACTGCAAATTATTGATCTGCATTTGCTGCTGGGTCAGCACCAAGCTGCCTGTGGCTGCCACATCATCTCCATCATCATCGCCATCATCAAATATTATCATTATTATTATATTTATAATCATTATCCTTCAATGCCTTTGCTCTATTGTTGCTAATGCTAATGCTAATGTAGTTGCTGTTGCTGTTGCTGGTGTGTTGCTGCTGTGATTGTGGATCGTATGGTTGTTGCTGCTGCTGCTGTGGCTGCATCAATCACGTGCTCAGCCAGGTGGAGTTGCAGGTGCAAATGGTGCTGGGTATCACAGGTGCATAGTAAACGCCATTGGCATAAATAAGACCCGGCGGACCCGCCTGTATTTGTATCGTCTGTGTGGGCGTGGCCTCAGTTGTTGTTGCTGCTGTTGCTGCTGTTGTTGCTGCTGCTGCTGCTGTTGTTGCTGCTGCTGCTCCTGTTGTGGAACTGCAACAGATTGTGGCATTTGTTGGCGCTGCTTGTTGCACGTAAATTGTCTGTGTTTGCGGCGTTTGTGTTGGCGTTGAAACTAAAGCTAAAACCGAAGTTGGAGCTGCCTCAAGTTGTTGTTGCTGTTGTTGTTGCTGCTGTTGTTGTGGATGTTGCTGTTGTAAATAATGATGTTGCTGGTGGTGGTGATGATGATGATGTTGCTGCTGCTGCTGATGTTGCTGTTGATGATGTTGCTGATGCTGCTGCTGTTGATGATGTTGCTGCTGTTGCTGCTGATGTTGCTGCTGCTGCTGTTGCTGATACTGATGCTCCTGTTGCTGCTTCACCTGATTGGCCAGCGAATGGATGAGCAACAGTGTCTGCCGACGCTCATGTCCCATTAAACACACTGTCGACATTTCAACAACATTATATAAATGCATTAGATATTCATATTGCAGCGGCTCCTCTTCGATGCCCCAGAAATGATTACGCAAATATGCCTCCAATTTAGTGGTTTGCGTATTGATATCGGGAAAATCGATAAAGAATCGTGAGCACATATAACGTTCCAATGTCTTGATCAATTGTGAATTGACAGCCGTATAATTGCGCACCAATAGATTACAATATTTTAATAATCCACCGCCACGTATTTCCTCCGGCTGTCGTGTTGAGATCAATTTCTTTTGCAAATGATACAATGCCTCCTGAAAGTCACCGTACACGGATTCACCCACAACCGTTGGATAGAAATTCTCCGATATGGGCAATGCGGCACAATCATAAAACAACAACAATGAATCCAATACTATTTGGAATGAATCGACTGAGAATTCAAATTGTCGTCGCATTGTATCGACAAATTTCAGCTCGACATTCTTGTGACCCGGCGAATTGCCCAACGAAATGAGGGACCAACGATCGCCGTCATTATTATTATTCACCTTGACCATTTTACCGACATAGGCCTCCTTGAGGGAACAGGTGTAGATGCGACGCTTGCACACGCCCTCGGGCATCAGATCGAGCAGAGTATTCAGCACGGCGGTCTTGACGCGATCAAAGACACGCGGCGAACTCAATTCGATGGCAAAGATCAGATCCAAATCATTGTACGGCTGATCCTCGTTGGCCAGCACATGACTAGCGGCACCGCCATTCAATCGTATATCCTTGACCAAAACACCAGCCCCGCCACTGTTCACATCCGCCTCCAGCTTGCGACGCACCAAATTCACCAGATCCTTGAGCGTCACCTCCAGTGTTGGGAAATTGCCACGGCCATGGATGGCGACCTTTTCGTCCATGACATTGTGTAGCTTGCGCACCTGTTCAAACGATAAAACGGCCAAACGTTGTGTTCCACCCGTATCCACACTCTCCAGCGATCCATGATCCGAGGTCGAGGCGATCGATGAACCCGAACTGGGTGACGGTGGCGGTGTCTCGGTGCCTCCGTCCGAGTGGAAACCATCATCGATCTGGTACACGTCCATTCTGTTGTTCCTCTGCTGATGAAATAACGGTTCGGCGGCTCCGTCTAGTGTCCCGCACTGCAGAGGAACAGGAACAGGAACAGTTACAGGAACACAAATGAAATGAAAAGAAAGCAAAAATTTCATTTTAGACACATTTTTCACATATGTAGATGGAAACAAATTTGAGAGCAAAAAAAGCAAAGCTTGTCTGTGTGTGAGATAAAAAGGATGATTATTTATGTTGAGCAGTGTAATAAAGCTTATTCTAAAGCTGAGCTTTAAGCTACTTTAAAAGGAGTTCCAATCAAAGCTTTCCGCTGCTTTCGAAAGAAGCTTTCAGCTACATTTGAAAGAAGCTTTCAGGTACTTTTGAGTGCAACTTTCAGCTACTTTTAATAGCAGCTTTCAGCTACTTTTGATAGCAGCTTTCAGCTACTTTTGATAGCAGCTTTCAGCTACTTTTGATAGCAGCTTTCAGCTACTTTTGATAGCAGCTTTCAGCTACTTTTGATAGCAGCTTTCAGCTACTTTTGATAGCAGCTTTCAGCTACTTTTGATAGCAGCTTTCAGCTACTTTTGATAGCAGCTTCCAGCTACTTTTGAAAAGAAAGCTTTTAACTGCTTTTGTTCTGCTTTTAAGTTCACTAGAGAATGAAAGTATTTAGAAGTGTAAACGTAGAAAATAAATTAAATTTATTTAAAATTAAATACATAGCTAAAATAAAAACTTCCAACTTAAAACAAAGTTAATGCTTCTAGAAGCTTTAAGCTGCTTTTAAAAGCTTCTTTTAATAAATTTATTGCAATATATTAGAGTATATGCGGATGACAAGTGTTATTAAAGTAGTGCAAACTTAAAGCGAACTTATGTTTGTTGTCAGCTGATTTTTAAAGCATTTTTAGCTTGAAATGAAGTTTTCACTAAAAAGCAACAGAGCTTTTTGCTTGCAGTGAAACTTTCAGCTGCTTTCATTCATTTTCCACAATTGTTCCCGCAATTTACAATGAAATAATGTAATAAAAGTCAAATTAATATCAGAGATAAACCAACAGCTGCTTCATACTTTGTACGCATTGACAACGAGCTGTTTATTCGACATTCACGAGAATTCGACAAACAAAAAGCACATTGTTTTTGTTGCCGAGTGTATTCATTTAATCATTTTATTTAGTATTTTTTTTTTTTTGGCATTTTATTGCCACCAATGCCAACAAATTGCCGCCCGGGGTCTGGGCTGCTTTAATTAATTAATTTGCTTTAAATTTGCTCAATTTCGCATGTGTCTCCTTCTCACTATTTTTCTCTCTCTCTCTGACACTCTTTTTCTGTCTCACTCTCTTTCTATCGCCGCCTACACACGCGTAGTTTCTATAATTTTTCGTTTCTTTTTTTCTTCCCACATTTAATGTTTATTTCTTTTATTTTATTTTGTTAAATTTATTCGTTTATTATTAACGTCTCTCACCGTTTGTTGTTCTTCTGCTTCTAATTCGGCACCCAAATAGAAAAACACACAAATTCCTATTCAAAATTTCCGCCTTGTTATCGTATGTCGTCTGCTTTTTCCTTTATCTTTCGTTTCTCTTGGCTCTCTTTGCTCTTTCCGATTACTTCTTTGCTTCTGTTTGTATTTCTATTGCTTTGGCTTAATTTATCAGCATCGACATCGACATATGGGTCTGGGTCTCTAGTTTTATGTTCATTCCCTCCTTATCTATCTCGCATTAATTTTAGCCCGAGAATATTTTGATTTTGCCCGACTTGAGATCGTATTTATATATTCTTCTTGAGTCCAATGTAAGTATGTTTTTATGTTTCAAATTTCAAAACACTTTTCATGAAATTTGCCTCAAAAACAACTTGATTCAACTAGGCTGATAAAAAAATATAAATCTCAAAATTACAAACCTAATAAAAATTCGACGAGAAACATGAAATGTTATAAGGAAAGAAAGAGACAAATTTTTCAAATAAACATAATGGTTTACCAAATGTTTATGTTTTTACAATCTCTATATTCCACATGATTTTTATTTTTATGATTGTTACTATTTTCCTTAACTAGTATCAGCATTTTTGAGTAATATTATAAAACTCAAAAAAATTATAAAATAGAGGCCATTTTCTGATGAATTTAGGCGAAAGAATTTTTTGGCGCTCTCTTCTACTTTTTTTTTATTGAATTTTGAAATTTCTATGAGAAATGCACCATTTACATGATTATTTTGTGTTTTGCACGGTTGCTTTGGGCTTTTCAAAGTTGCTTTTGATAAAATGCAGTATTTTCCAACTATCTTGCGATTTCTAACATTTCAAAAATACTGATTACCTTAATGAAAATTTCAAAATTACAATATAATCATTATGATGTAATTTTTATAGGATGACTTAGAGATTGCGGTCCCTGAAAAAATTCTGTCGAGAAACATGAAATGATCATCAGGAAAAATAGCCTCTATTTTATCAATTTTTTTTTTTTTTTTTTTAGTATTGCTGTATAGTTAAGAAAATTACCCATTTTTTTCATAGGGTATTTTAGCGTCGCTTACACTACATTCTGTACCTGCTTGGCTTCTCTTTCTACGCTTATATATGCGGCGCTCTCTTTGTCACTTTTTCTCTTAGAGTGTTTTTTTTGTCGCATTTTTTTTTTTATCATTTTATTTGTGCGTTTCTCGAAAAACAAGAAAACAATTGATTTTTCTGGCATATGGAAAGTGTAACATTTTTATATATTTATGTCTCTCTCTGTCTCTCTCTCTGTCTCTTTCTATATATGAGTTTACATCTGCGTGCAAATATGTTTAAACAACAACAAAATCAAATAGATTCTTGCGTGTCTCGCGAAAATGATTCACAAATCTTGGAGATTTAGCAACGTTTACACGACATGTGCTATACACGATATAGTTGTATTCGTATTCGTATTCGTCTTCGTTATCTTTGCCTGACTGTTTACACGCCATTCATCAGGCGTTTTGCCTCTTATCACCTTCGGGCGACAACACACTACAATTAGCGCTTAATTACTTTCTTTTCTTACTTATAGTGTTAATATCATAAAAGAGGCCTCTATAAACCTTATCTATGATAAATAAAATGCAAAAAGCGAAAGGTTAAACACAGTAGCGTAGAAAAGTCAACTCATAAATAATACATAAAAAAAAATGTTGTGACTCATTTGCATATTTAATTCACAAATGTTATTGTTGTTGAAACTAGAGATAACATTTTTATTATTCGAGAATAATCCGGCAAATATAAAAATTGTATTTATCTTAGATTGTATTTAAGCGAATTCTTTGGAATTATCACACACACACACACACACACGCACACAATTTAGCTGTAATCGTGTTAAGCTTTGTTCTCGTTTTTTAGCCACGTGTAAACCTAAATTTGTTTCCGAGAACTGAATAATTTATAGTTTCAAATAGTTTATCACGATCAAAAAACACTTTATAATGTTTGTGCTTAAAATGATTTGTTGCTCTTGCAATTATTTTGTATTTATTATTTATTAATTGCTTTCGACGCCAGACACTCTGTAATTGTTATTGCATTTTCATTTTGCTATTTTTTCTTTTTGCATTTTGTTTGTTTTTTTCAACTACATACAATTAAGTGCACATTTCAGCAATTTATTGTTAAATGTCTTTCATAACATTTTCGTCATTTTATACACTATATAAACGTGTGTATTTATGTACATATATGTATGTACATATGGATGTATTTAAGTATGTCAGGCTGGCAAACTATTTGAAATTTGACTTTCTCCTGTCACAAAATCACAAATCGCATACATAATTCAATTAAATTGCAATTAACACTTTAACTGAAATTAACACATAAATTATTTGGCCATTTTTCTTAATTTCTTTAACTAATTAAATGCACTTATTTTGTTATTGCTGTTGTTGTTATTAATGTTATTAATGTTGTTGTTTTTGACACAATTTCTGACATTGTTTTGGCTGCCAAGAAAAAACAGCCACAAATATACAAAGTTATAACAATTTTCAATTAAATTTACGCAGGCTTTTTTTTGATTGTAGATAAGAGCGTGCTGGTCGTGTGTGTGTGTGTGTGTGTGTAAGTGAGTTCACACTATTTTATACCCTGTACTTTAGTTCAAAACAGTTGATCTCTAGCTTGCAGCTTTTAAGCGCCGGCTCGGGTATAGGAATGACTACATACCCTGTAATTCTGTAATTTTTAAATGTAGCTTTTGCTGTGTCTATAGAACTTTAAATTTTATTATAGGATATCTTATATTCTGTTTATTTTATGTTTTTCCTTTGAATTGGCAAACTTTGAGATAAAATACTTTTTTTTTTTTTTGTTGTTGTTTTCTTATTACGAATTTCACAATATTGAGTATGAGTGCGAATGTGAGTGTGAGTGCGAGTGTGAGTACTCGCTGCAATGTACAATGTATTCATTGAACCTCTGGCTCAGGTGTAAAATGCAATGTGTATGTATTTTTTATATTATTTTCCTTTTTTACTTGTACTTTATTTTCCACACAAAAACACACAGACACACAAATAATAAGTTAACGCTGCAATTTTCACCAATTTCATCTGCTAAACATCATTATGTATTAAAAGCATGATGATAATAATAATAATGATAATGATGCTTATGTTGCAGTTGTTGCATATCAATACACACAAAGACACACGCACACACATAGATAGCAAAGCACGCAAACAGGTGTATATGTGTACATACACACATACAAACATACATACATACACACATACATACATACATACATACATATGGCGTGCCTGCCTTGGTGGCCTAGACAGACTGCGACTTGAACTGGTCTCAAATAAAAGTGAAAATCGTTATTTTTTCTTCATTTTTTAAAGAAAGAGAAAAACGCAGCCGCAGCAATAACAACAACAACAACAACAACAAATAGTGGCAGAAAGCAAAGCTCAAACAAGTGTAACTTAGCAGCTGGCTCCATGTATGTATGTATGTATGTATGCAATGTCCAAAACGCAAAAACAAATATGGATTCCGTATAGAAGAAGTATGTAAGTTTGTAAAGGAGTGGGGGGGAGGGGGGCAGCATTACCGTTAAACTGGCGAAGACGACGCACCCGCGACTGCGACTGCGACTGCAAACTTTGCTTTGATTAAATTTTTTTTATTTATTTGGTTTTTTCTTCAACCACAGTGCGTGTTACTTTTTTTTTGTTTCGATTTCAATTAAACAATACGTTATTCGTATTAAATTATATGCTTTACGAGTTTCTTCTATTTAACACAATTGGCCACAAAACACAAACACACACTTTACTTTTTTTTTTTTTGTATTAATTTGAAATTTGAAAATATGCGCCGCGCGTTCCGTTCGTTGATTTGCTAGCGTCGTGTGTTGCGTTGCGTTGCGCGTTTGAAAACCAAATGAAATTGAAATGCTTATTAGAATATTCGCGAGCGAAAAAAAAGCTTTTTGGCAGCTGACGTCACGACGTGCGCTGCCAGCGTTGCGACTATTGAGTGACTGAGCGCACGCGAGCGCGAGCGCCTGAGTGAATGGCTTTTGAGTGAGAGAGTGTAAGAAACAGAGGGACAGAGACTTGAGTGAGTTGCGAGCATGTTTGCCTGCATATCTGCATGTGTGCGTGTGTGTTTTTAGAAGGGCAACCATAAGCATACATTGTCGCAGGTAATTCTTGACGGTCGCTCGGTTAGTCGGTCGGTCGTTCAATCGTTCGGCTCGTCGCTGTCGCTCTGTCGGTCGCTCTGCCGCCGACTGCTGCAATGCGGGCGCTCGCTCAGCTGATAAAGCGATCATGCACATTTCTGCTTTTCTGTGTCCGTGTATCTGTGTGTGTGTGTGTGTCTGTTTGTCTGTGTAAGCTGATTTTATGCCATATTCGTAATGCATTTTTGCTGCTTGCCCACTTTTCGATTTCATTATTTGTTGTTGTTTTTCTTTTAATTTATTAAATTTGGCTAGTTTTTTTTTTTTGCTATTTAGCTTTTTTTTTTTGGGTTTTTTGTGCTTGTTGTCGCAACGCAAATTGCTTAAATACTTTACTTCTTTTTGTATTTTGTTGCTTTGTTTGCTTTTGCCGTTCGCTTTGCGGTATTCCATCTATTTTTAGACTTTGTTTTTTTCTTTTATTCTCTTTTACTAATTATTCGACGCGCTGGCCTCCCTTAGCTCCCACACTCTCTTTGTCTGCGCAACGTCAAATAACCACAGAATGGACATTGCTGATAAGAGA
Organism: Drosophila quinaria; assembly: GCA_035047525.1. NCBI lineage: Eukaryota > Metazoa > Arthropoda > Insecta > Diptera > Drosophilidae > Drosophila > Drosophila quinaria. Next base: position 4,086,677 of record JAWNPO010000554.1, read on the forward strand.
GAGAGAGAGAGAGAGAGCGAGAGAGTGAGCCTAGTAAATAACTCAAAGCGCGCTCTCTGCAGCAGAGCAGCAGCATCTGCAGAGAAGTTGAAGAAAAGTCAACAAAAGGCGATGATGATGAGATTTACGGCAACAGCTGAGCTTTGAGTTCTAAAACAGCTGTGTTGTTGTTATTGATCTCGTATTGAGACAAAACAAGTGGAAAAGACTGTAGTCGAGCTCCCGACTCATAGGATACCTCTTACTTATTTTAATTGATTTTTTAATATTTTTTATTGCATGCTTTTAGGCACTTATTTTCGTTAAAAACTTTAATTAGCCATTATCAACTTTCTGTTTGTAAGCTCGTGTTACGATTTAGTAGAATGATAGGTAATAATCGTAGTTAACGATAATTAGAAAAAAATTCCTAATATGTTGAAAACTGAGCGTGTGGTGTTTTTTTGCGATACAGGGTCGAAAATGCTTCCTTATACCTGTTACATACATTGCAACGAACACAATATCCCCTTTTACCTATTTTTTATAAGTAACGGGTATAATTATGTAATAATAAATGCAACAGTTGAAGCTCGAGCTTTTACAAAAACCGATTAAAAAAAAACCGATAATGATATGCATAATAATTCATTTCACTTCATTATTTATGTGGCCTTTAAATTTTTGCAAAAAAAAAAATCAAAATTACCTAGGCATAATAATCATATACAGAGAGCTTTATATACATATATTTATAAAGTTAATTTTTTTATTGGAACCAGCTACAGATACAGATACATGGCATGTACCGTTATTTTGGCATTTGGCAGGCAACAGAACGCAACGATGATCGCGCATTTTATTGTGGCCTGTGGTTCAATGTTAATCAGCAGCTTAAATCGAAATACACAAAAAACAAAAAAAAAAAAAACAACACACACCCAAGTAACGCAATTCGACTGCCAGTGTGGCCAAAAATAAGATTAATGTGATTTTTTGTAGCCTTATGATGGATGCCCCTTACCAACAACAACAACAACAACAACAACAACAATACCAACAGCTAAACTTCAGTCTCAACTTTAGCGCGTTAATGTATCTTGCAGATCCAAGACACACACACACATTCATTTAGTGCACTGCATTACAAATACAAAAACATCAAAAAAATAAATGTAAAAAAGTTCACAACATTTGCTTGTTTCTGACAGCCTCCCCCCACCTCCTCAACACCTCACCCCCCTCTCGACGCCTTAATTATTAATGCCATTTATTGTACACAGCTTTGCAGCCAATGTATCTGTTACGATATAAATGTATCTGTATCCATAGCCACTTGTAGCTGTAGCTGTTGCTGATGACGATGATGATGATGATGATGATGATAATGATGATAATGATGATGCTGTTGATGGCTTTGCCTTTGCGCTCTTTGGCAAGACTCGAGCGTCAGTCAGTCATTCATTCAGTCATTCAATGTGACCCTGACCTAATAAGCATGCGCAAGCGCAAATTGTCAGTTTCTGCTGTGTAGATACATATATCACATGTATCTTGTATCTTTTCAACTATAAATGCATACTTCTTTATGCACTCCATTCCAAGGAACTTGCAACATACGTTGCATTCATTTTAAGATTCCGCAACTTTCAATTTGTTTGTTTTTCTTTCCGCAAAATTAAATTTTTAACTTTTTATCTTTTGGACTTGACCTTAAACAGTTTGGTCGACATTTTCCAAACGAAAGTGCGACACAAAGTTCCAAATTCCAATTACAATTTCAATTCGTATTGGAATTGGATTTGGAAAACCAAATCGAAATCCAATTTCGTTTACAATTTCAATATGAATACCAAAATCAAATCGAAATCCAAATTCTAGCGCGCCTTCAATGCAAATGAAGCTTAATTATTATGGCGGGCCAAGTGCCAAATTGAAACCGGTTCGACCGACATTTCAAATACGTGTATAGCGGCTGACTACAATTCAATTATACAACTACACTGAGAGGAAAAGAACGGTGAATAATAATAATAATTATCAAAACTTTGTTTTGTTTTATTTTTTTTTATTTTAATAAAGGGAAAATTAATCTAGTTTAAATAAGTTACATATCAAAATCAAAATTTTTTAATTTAAAAATAGAACAGGAAATAATTCTGTAAAGTTTAGCCTTAAATTTAAAGCTAAAACCGATTGAGAATTCTAAATTAAATATAAAAAATATGAGACACATATGTTTTTCAAATATTTCAAATAAAATTCTTAATTTGAAGTTAAAAAAAGTATAAAAACTAATTAAAAACATATTTAATTTGAATAAATTTGAAGAATTAATATATACAAGCGTCTTTTTTTTCAGTGTACACCATAAGACAGACGGATGGGAAGACAGAGCGGCAGTCGGACGGACAGACAGTCGAACCTTGTTTACTTGGGCCAATACAACAAGATTCACTTGCGGTTTTTTTTTTTGGCATAGTTTCACATACCAAATAGAGAGGTGGATAGCGGACAGGGGGGAATAGGAAAAGGAGAAAGAGTGGGGAGGGAGCAGGAGGTGGGGTAATGGAATGAACCATAGACCGAAAATGAAAGTGCAGCGAGAATTCCGAGTCCAGCTTTGATGTGATGACGGAAATGGTTTTCTTTGATAACAAAGCATTTTTGAGAAAGAGAGAGAGAGAGAGAGAGAGAGGGAGAGAGAGCGAGATAGAGTATACACATGTCTGTATATTGATTTTGGTCACTGTACGGCTTTCGTTTGACGTTTGTTTGCCTTCCTATGCTTTTATTCTTTTATTTTTATTTTAATTTTTGTATTTCATTTTCATTTTGAGTTTCAATTTCGGTTTCGGCTTTAGTTTCAGTTAATCTTGACCCGACGATATAAAACGTGACCGACAGAGGTGGCGAGAGTAAAAGAGAAGGTGCGCTGCGCTGCAATGTTAGTTGCTGTCTCTTTCAGCATCGATAAACTGAACAATAGACACGAGTCTACACACACAAAAATTTAAATAATTAAATTACATTTCTTTCATTAGCTTTGCATTGTCTGTCGACGGTTGCTTTTATGCCTATTTTTAGACCAACAAAAAACTCAAATTGGTAACAGCAACAGTTATGCAATAATCGAAAAAAAAGTAATACATATTGTATATATCAGCTAATTGGTTCATACAACAATCAAGTCTATCAACTGTTTTTTTAATAATTATTTAGCACTGTGCTAAATTGCTGTGCACAATTTAATTTCAGCTTATTAAAACAAAGCAGAGCAGCAACAAAAAAGTTTATATATGTATATAAAAAATGCCATAAAATTAGAAAGTTTTGCAATGAATTTAAATTTAATGTTTTACTGGATTTTTTGTTTCTCTCAAAATCTGATAATTAATGTTGCTTATTTAAAGCATAATTTTGTCTTCTACTTCTAAATACATTACCAACAAAAACTGCAGTCGTGTTAGTTCACAATTTTTTAAGAGTACGTGCGTGTATTTACCTGAAAATGAAAAGAAAGTAAAGTATTTTCATAAGTTAAATGCCAGTTTTATATAGTTTTTAAAGTTAAATAAAAATTGAAAGTTTATGTACGAGAAAACAAAATTAAATTAATTTATTGGAATATTTACATGGTAAAAAATACTTCATTAATAGTTACTTCTAAAATTTCTATGTTTCAAATTTGCAATGCAAAATTGTAGATTATTATTATAAAAAATTGCTCAATTTAATTTAAAATTGCCAACAATTTCGATCTCAAATCAAGTCGCTGCATAACTGTTTACATAACAGAAAGATCACACTTGCAGATAATAATAATAAATAATTCACAAATGATTTTAACACTTGGCATGCTAAAATTATTCTCTCTCTCGCCCCCCTGTGCAACTCTTTCGTTGCGTAAAGAAGCTAATTTAAAATAATGAGTTAATTATCTGCGTAAATTGCACATTTTTTTTTTGTGAATTTATTCAAATGAAAAGTGTCAATATATATAGACTCCGAATTCTAATCAAATCTGTCCACATTGCGTTTCTGTTGAAACAGTTGTCTTTGTTATTATTTGCCTATTTGAACATAATAATTAGCATTTCAATTGCAAATGTTTGTGCAAAAGAACAGCTGTTGAGAGGTTTCAAATAAATAAAGAGGCGAAGAAACAACAACAACAATCAGTTAATGGCAAAATATAATTGTTATGCAGTGTACATTACGTTGATTAGTTTGCCGCTTGAAGTGCAGTTTTTATTATTTGCCCAAAACAACAACGTGCGGTTATCACGATCAGCAGTTATCATGATACCATTTTATTATGGCACGAGAACACGAGCGTAAAAAACCGTTTCTATTATTTTAAACAATCGGTGGCTTAGTTTAGGCAGAATGAGAAGAGAAGAGACGAGAGAGAGAGAGAGAGTTATATACTAAAATAATATTTATATAGTATACAGATACAACTGGATGATCGTTTTCAATACTTTAAACTGCGACATTGCGGCAGATGATTTCTCAGGAAGTAATTGATAGCAGCGCAGAACATTTGTGGCACGAAATCATTTATCAATTTTAATTACAATTCCCCCTAACAATCGACAATCGACAATCGACAACAACAACAACAACTCGCATTCTCAAGTATCAAATGTGACCAAAAAAAAAAAAAGAAGAACTCTAGGCATGTAACTATTGTCATTTATTGACTTTAAGTTACCCTATAAAAGTCGTATACTTAAATATATATTTGCTATAACAATTTCTATTTTAAAGGGTATTAATATTATTGTTTATATTTCCACAACTAGAGTTTTTTGTTGCCTTTCCAAATAGCTGAGCGAGTTCCCAAGGTCTGCAAGGTCTAAGTATCAATAATAATAAACGTTTTTAATTGATTTCGAAAACAGCAGCATTATTATTGTAAAGCTCTGCAGATACAAATGTATCTTTTATTACATATGTACATACATAGATACAGATACTTAGAGCTGTAATTACAAGTTTTGCGCCAAGTCACGCTAAAAAAAAAAAAACAAAACAATGAGAAATAAACGTGGCATCAATTTCAACAGAACAAAACGAAACGGAACCGATCCGATCCAAACTGAACTGAACTAAACAGAAAATAACACATCACAAAATACGAGTAATATAAATACAAACAGAACTCAATTAAAGCTCGCACATAGAACACACAATAAATATAAATAGTAAAAAGTTTTTCACATTTTAATCACTTAATTGTATTTAGTTGATACGCAAATGGATTAACTACAATAAAACAAAATTAACTAAAACCAAGCACGTGTCGACATTTATTTATAAAAATATATCCTTCAAAGAAGATACAAATAGCTAAAGATACTTGCAGTTAATGAAAAAAACAAAAACCTTTTTAAATGGCGCCTTAAAATTGGTTTAAGAGATAGAATGATAAAATAAAAAGAGATATATATTTGAATATCTCAAAATAAATTGATCTAAAGATACTTTCAGTTAATCAAAGCAAAGTGGCGCCTTTTTGTAAATATATTGGGTTTAAAAACTTGAAAAAGAAAAAGTATCACAAACGTATACGAATCTTGAATTGCTTTAAAACTTAAACTGCTTGAGAATTATAAGTTGAAACTTTCTTAAATGTCACTTTTTGACAGTTATAGCCTTATTATTAATTCTTAAACATAAGAATGTATATAACATTTAAGTGCATCTAAAATTAATTTTTTTTGTACATTATTGAAAGCTTTCTTATGTGCTCCGATTTAAATGGAATGCTAGTTCAGCTTAAAAATTCTGACAGCTGTATTGGTTAATGTCGAAAAAAAAAAATGCAGTTGTATCAACAAATTCTACTCAAGTGTGTGTTGTGTGTGTGTTCTAGATTCAGTTGCGTATTATAATCACATAAAACAATATTTATATGGTCTGTACTTATGTATGTATTATGTACTTATGTATTCGGCATTTATTTTTCGTCATATTGTCAGGTGTTTTTGGGCAGCTTTGTTTTTATAGATTGCGCTCCGCTTGATTGTAGAGATCAGAAAAGAAGAAAGTCTTACATTAAATCTATATTAAAAAGTTTGCTCGCTTTCAAAACTTTGTCAAAACTAAGCCAAATTTCAAGCGGAATATCATTTTCATCATGCATTGGCTTCTAGATTCAAAGTGCATTCAAATTTTTGTGAAAATGTATTTATTTTTTTTTCGAAATATTCTTTTTAGGGAGTGAGAGAATTCCGTCTGAATGTGTCAGTTATATGACACTGACGATTGCAATTTTATTTCCTACACAAGCTATAATTAAGCTGCCCACGCGATCTCAGTGTTGGATGTTCTGTCGGTAGGTAGATACATATCTTTCACATTTATAAATATTTTAGAATGCGAATGTATCTATTAATACGAGACGAGTCGATTTGAGTCGAGGCACAAACACAGGTGACTAATGCCACAAATCTGGGGATTGCCTGACGCTGTTGCAACACAGCCCACAAACAAACATTTCTATCTGTATCTGCATCTGTGAACTTGTATCTGTATCTGTATCTGTGTATAATTTGTGTTGTTAAGTGCCTTTGAAATTGTGTGTTAAGTGGAGCGTCAGAGATTTTTTTTTAGCAAGTCTTTTACTTCTCTCACATTGAAATTGTGCCATTTCTGTGCATTATTTATTGTATTATTTGACATTTTATTTTACGCTGTTTGTTTGTTGTTATTACATTTTAATTTTATTATTATTAATATTATACATTTTACAAGTCAGCGTAAATGTCAAGACGCGACGTGAGTTTAATGCACTCGCCAGCGAAAGAAACAGAACGATAGAGAGGGGTAGAAGAGAGAGAGAGAGAGAGAGAGAGAGAGAGAGAGAGAGAGAGCGACTGAGATGAAGATAGACAGCAACAGCTTTCAAATTACATTTAATACAAAGTACAAATGGACTTTTAAACCATATAGCACGATTGTATATACATATGTTTCTATATAATATATAGCACTGGAATCTGACGTGCACTTTCAGAAGCTTATCACCATCAATCAGCAGTCAGTCAGCGGCCAGAGTTTCAATCTCAATCTCACATGCCAAACACAAAGGTTCATTTTTTGATTGCACGTGCACAAAAAACATTCAGTCAATGACCCCAAACCCCTATTTATAGGTGCACACTATACCCCAACTACTATATACATATGTATATATATATACTCTATACTATATATATACACACTATACACTTTGAACACATTTCATTCACATTTCTAATCAGCAGGTCAAACTGAGGGCCACACATTTGGAATAGACGTGCTTGAATTTCGATTGTACAACTTGTTGAATGAACTGCATTTTAATTTAATTTTCTATAATTTATTATCATCATAATTTCAACACTGTACTCTCCTCTCCACCATTTTCATTTCTTTCGTTTCTTTTTTTTTTCCTGCTCGATTTGTAACTATGCCAAAAAGCCAAGAGTTTTGTAATTTCACTTTCTTTGAGACAACGTGCCAACGTTTTCGGGGCCTACGTGCCATTAAAAATTGGCTATGGCCATCAACTTAAAAGCGTCTATTACGCAATCTCCAGCGACGACAATAAGTGCATCTAATTATACTATTACGAGCCGCATGGATTTCCATTTACGGATATGTGTAATACTCGTGTGTAAGAGACTATGCCAAAAGTGGTAACTAAACAAGTTTTAAGCAAGAACAACCAACTATCTTTAAGCTGGCAATTTAATTCCTACAACCTATACTTTGTAACAAATTGATTTCAAGAAATATCAGACTTGAAGTAAAGAATAAATAAAATTAGTTGTATGATACAAAACTGGAAGATTAGAAAGCAAATCATATTCTAAAAGATCATCACTATCAATACTTCTTCACAAACATCAAACGATTTTTATTTTGATTAATTATAATAATTTATTTTCAAGTACTTTTTTTTGGCTATCGTTCAAATCATGACCATAATGTCAACTCCTAATGGATTGCCCAAAACTCTTAACAATTAGCATAAATCACTTTAAAAAAATGTACTACGATTGCTGAAAAAGATGCTTCCGTTTGCAGAAGTTTTAGTATTTATAATTAGAAGACAAAACGACGACCGAGAAAAAAAGGTAGAATCAAATTGAAAATGAAATCGAAATTGAAACAAATTTAAAGCAGAGAAGCAAAAAAAAAAATGCAAACAAATAAAAAGTCAGACAAAAGAAGTAGCAAATAAACAACTGAAATTTCAATAGCACTCAAGACAAAAACAAGAGCTGCCGATTACGTAATGCTGTCAAAATAAAAGTAAAACACAAAAAAAAAAATCAAACTAAAATGAAAAAAAAAAAAGTAAACAAAATTTTTGCGCATTCTGCTGAGCTGAAGTGTAACAAAAATGTTGAGGCTATTTCCCTTTTGGTTTTTTATTTTTAAACAAATGTGTGTATAATTTAAAAGATTCGCTTGTTGTCCACTTAAAGATTTGCCAAATTGCTGGCTATTTATCAACTGAACTGAGACTGAGAGATTCAGATTGAACTGGACTCGAGTGCTGTGATGTGTTGTGATGATGTGTGGGCTGCTGCTGCTGCTGCTGTCTAATCAGCTTATTTGAAGTACATGTTTTAAAGCCACTCAAGCGAAGCAGCAGCGGCAGCAGCTCCCCACACTGATTAAAAATAGAAATTCAATTTCAATTATAGTTCTGCGGCTTGAGATGCGAAGTACTCGAGTGCATCCATCAGATATAACAGAGAGTGTTGGAGAGAAGATGCGGATCGTGTGTGTGTGTGATCACATGTAGAAAAAAGCTTGGGAAACATAAAATGCTGATGGAAAGCATAATACAAATGATTTTATTTTTTTTGTATTTTTAAAATTGCTTAGCAAAAAATATTATTCAATTCAATTTCATAATTTTTACTTAATAAATAGTTAGCCATGCTGAAAATTCCGTGAGCGTTTTCACGGTGGTAAATAATTATCCAAAATTATGGACACCGACTTAGAGGCTTAAGGCTTCTTCAATTAAAAAAAAGCGGTGTTTATAACACGCGGGGGGGGTTTTTATTACCCCGGGGGGGCGGGCAATATTTCTCTTTCATCTTCATTTTCATGTGGGTGGGGCGGGGCGGGGGGTGGCGTGGGAGGGGGGGATAATAACAACGACAAAAAAGAAAAAAGGGAAGAATAGTAAGAAGAATCAGCTGCAGCAGGAGGGGGAGGGGGGGAGGGTGATATTGATATTGTTTTATAATTATAATTTTATTTTTTTTATTATAAATTAAACTTAATCTTAATAAAACCCCCCGCCCCGGGGGGGGCGAGGGCGGGGGGCGTGGGGAATGGTGCGAGTGTGGGTTGGGGCGTCCAACACCCCGGGGGGGGGGGGGCCCCCCCCCCGCCCTTGTCGGGGCGGGGGGGGGGGGGGCCCCGGGCCGGGGGGCGGGTGGGGGGGGGGGGGGGGGGGGGGGGCGGGGACGGGACCCACCCAAAGGGCGGGGGGGGGGCGGGGGGGGGGGGGGGGGGCCGGGGGGGGGGGGCGGGGCGGGGGGCCCGAAACGCCGGGGGGCGGCCGCCGGGCCGGCGCCCGCCCGCAGAACCGGGGCGGCGGGGGCGGGCGCGGGGCGGGGGGGGGGGGGGGGGGGGGGGGGGGGGGGGGGGGGCGGGGGGGGAGGGGGGGGGGGGGGGGGGGGGGGGGGGGGGGGGGGGGGGGGGGGGGGGGGGGGGGCGGCCGGGGGGGGGGGGGGGGCGGCGGCGGGGGGGGGCGGGGCGCCGGCGCGGCGGGCGGGGGGGCGGGGGGGGCCGCCCGCGGGCCCCGCGGGGGGGGGGCGGGGGGGGGGGGGGGGGGGCCGCGCCCCCCCGCCGCCGCGGCGCCCGGGCGGGGCGGCGGGGCCCGCGCGCCGGCGGGGCGCGCCGGCCGGGCGGGGCGCGGGGCGGGGGGGGGGCGGGGGGGGGGGGGGGGGGGGGGGCGGCTCTGCTAGATAAAGAAACATAAAAAAAAGGGAAACGGCGGGCCGGAGCTGTAGGAGGTGAGCGGTGGGGCGGGAAGGCAGGGAAACACATCTGGATGGGTGGGGGGGGGGGGTGGGAGGGGTATGTAGGAAGCTAAAGGGAAGCGAAGACGCCGCGGTATACGGCGGATGAGCTTCTGTTTGAGTGGGGTGTGTGTCTGTAGCTGCTATGTTCTTATTGTTTTCTTGTACTTATGTTTTATTTTTTTGTATTGTTGGATTTATTGTACGATTTCGTGCATCGTCTCGGGCACATCAGCTGCTTCTGCGCCACTGCTACTACCATATCACTATTACTATATTTTTAAATTAATAATTTTGTAATAGGTAGGGAAAAGGGGGAAATTGGGGGATTTAGGGGGTGAGTTTGGGGGATGGGGGGTGGGTGGGTGACGCGGCGACCCCGGCGTCCCGCGTGGGCGTTTGTGTTGTTTTTTCTGGGTTTATCTTTTGAGATGGGGGGTTGAGGGTGTGGGGTGTGGGGTTGTTTCTTGTTTTTCATATTTTTTGCATTTTTCCATCTCCCCAACCTGTACATCCATTTTTAAATCTTATAGCTGGTATTTTTTTGTGTGGTTCTTTTGGGTTGCGGATTTTTTTATGTGTTTAAAATGATATGATATAGTTATGTTAGCAATATTGTTTATATGAAGAACTTTTGTATATTAGATTAAAAGTTTTATTATGTTTGTTTGGTTTTTTACTTGCTGTCTTTTGATTTCTTTGTGTTTTCTGGGGGGGGGAATTCGGGGGGGGGGCGGGGCAAGTGCCGACCCAATACACCGGGCCTCTGGACAAAAACGGGGCCTGGAGAATAGGGTCGGCCGGGCCCCGCGAGACGGCCGGGGGGCTTGTGGGGCGGGGCGCCTCGGGGGGGAACCAGGTGGGGCCGGGGTGCCTGGTGGGCAAGAAAGTGGGTGAGGGGGAGGGTGGTTTTGAGCCTGTCTGGCGTTTATTAGGAATAACATAAAATTATTGCTCAATAGCATAATGTCACTGATGAGGTGTGGTGGGTGGGGGGGGGTGGGGGTGGGGGGGGGATGTGGAGGGGGGGGGTGGAGTGGGGGGGGAGGGGTGGTGTGGTGGGGGAGGGGGAGTGGTATGTGGTGGCGTTTATGGTTTGTGGCGTGGTAGGTTAGGAGGGTGTGTATGTGTGGGTGGTGGGTGTGTGAGTGTTGTGTGGAGGTTTATTGTATGGTAGTATTGTTATGTATTTTTTATTGTAGTTGTATGATGTTTGGATGTTTTGTGTTTTTATGTTGTTTGTATGTTGCGTGTTTGTGTGGGGTGTCGTGATGTGTGTTCGCTCAGTTCGGCATAGGCCTTTAAGCCACACTACGCACGGATACTAGGGATAGAATGGATCAAATGGGATGGATGGTGGGGTATGTAGGGTATAATTGGTGGTATAGGATGATTGTATGGTTTATAGGGGGATATAAGGTATAAAGGGGATTTAGGGAGTAAGGGTGTGGGGATGTGTGGGGTTTCTGGGGTGGGGGGTTGTGGGGGTGGGGGGTGGTGTGGCGTGTAGGTTCTAGGGCTGTTGGGCGTGGGGCGGGGATGTGTGGTGGAGAATAGCGCGCGGATCTGCTACACTATATGGGGTATGTATTATATGCTCGTAAAAATTTTGGCTCTGTATAACACTGTGTTCTGGGTGTATGGCGTATATAGAGTAGTGCGGGATAGAGTGTGGTATGTGTAGGGAGGGAGTGGGGGGAAAAGGGGGGGCGGGGGGGGAGGGAAGGGGTGTGGGTAAGAGGGGGGAGGTGCGTGTCTGTAGTTAGGTGTGCAACAGGTAGTTCGTTTGTCTTAACATCTATATTTCCTTCTTATTATTTATTGGCTATTTTTTATCGTTTTTTTATCTTTTATTTGTTATATATAATTGATATGTGTTTTATTATTGGTAATAGCTCTCAATGGTGTTTTAATTGTATTATATACTGTTTTATTTGTATTTGATTGCAGAAAATTATTGTTGAAGTTTTTTAGTAAGAGATGTTGCGGGCGGCTATGTTGTGGTGCTATGATGTAGTGGGGGAGTTGGGTGGGGGAGGGTATAATGGTGGTGTGGTGGAGTGTAATACGGGAGGTGGGTATTGAGCGGTGTAGATTATACGTTTAAAATTTAGCATGGTCTTTCTTGTTTGATTGATATTGTTTGATGGTTGGCTAAGTGGAGTATTATGTTTATTTTCGGTAAATATTTTAGTGTTGCTTTTATACGTCAATTAACATTGCATCTTATTTATGTGTGGCTAGAACTGTCTTTTTATTGTGTCTGGTGGACTTGATATTTTTTTTTTTTTGTTTTATTTGTTTTTTTGTTTTTTTGTTTGTTGCTTATATGTTTTCTTGTATTTTGTTTGTTGTGTTGTATTATTGTAAGGGGGTTGTTTTGTGTACTATTGCGGGATGCAATATGGGATACTATATTGCTTATATTGTTGCATGATGATTGTTTGTTTTTTATGTGTGTTGATAGACGATTTTATAGTTGTTTGGTCATATAGTAATATAAATATTTTGTTATAATATGAAACTCTATAAGCTGGTTGTATGTTTTGGGGGATGTTCTGTGGAGTGGTTTATGGATAGGGGAGGGTGGGGTGTTTGGGTGGGTTGTTAAATTGAGAATGATAAATGGATATATGTGGGTGAAGATTATAGGGGGTATATTGGATGGAAATGTGGAGGTATGGAGGGGTGGGTGTTGGAGTGTGGATATGAGGGTGTGGTGGGGTTAGTAGAGTATATTCTGAGCGCAGCTGCGGCGGATTATAGGGATGTGTCGGACGCATGGTCTAAAATTGAGATATAGACCTGAGTCGAGAATGCATACTTTTACGATTCTATAGGGTGCTTATATATCGGTGTTTTGTGCCATGGAATATTAGATATGTATACTATAGTGCATAAATTGGTTGTGGCGGAAGTGGATGTGTAGGGGTGGGGGGGGGCTGTAGACGGGGGGGTGTGGGGAGGAGGGTTGTGGTGGATGGGGTCGTTATGGTGTTTTTTGTTGTGCGTTTTGTTTTTCTTATTCTATCATGTTGGTTTTGGTGTTTGTTGATTTTGGCGTTGTTTGGTTCGTTTATGTCTTTTTGTTGTTGCTTGTTATTTTAGATTGGTGGAGTGGGATACTGTTATAGGGATTCAGTTACTTGATATTTGTATTGGTGTTATATGATTTTATATTTATTTTGGAGTTGATTTACATATTTATTGTTTTCATATACTGAGTTTGGTTTTATTGTGTTTAATATTGTTTTTGGTGTTTATTGTTTTAATTGCGGTTGTTGTTGGTGCATTTCGTGACGTAGATTAGATATATTAGTACTGAATTTGCTATTTTATAAAGGTTGATAATCTGATCTTGTTAACTTTTTATAGTGTTCGAGTTTTTATATGGGCATTGTCTATTATCTGATTATCGGACTTAACAGTGGATTGGGTGTCTAATGGGAATGAGGAGATAGTGTAGACGTGATGGTGATGTGGATTGTATGGTGATTTGTTGCTGATGTATTAAGTTAGATATTATTATATAATTGATATAATATATGTATATATATTTAGAAATTTTATTTATATATGTTTTATATTTTCATAATTCTTATTGGTATTGTTATTGCTTGTGTGTTGGTTATAAATTTGCTAATGTTACTAATTAGTATTATTATCTTCATATATTAATATTTGTGATATAATATTTAATACGTTTTTATGTTTAAGTAATTTAAATGAAAATGCATTTTTTGTGAATTTTGTATGTTAGGATATGGTAGGTGTGTGTTTGGTTTGTGGTAGGGTGAGGGGGGTGGTGGGATGGGTGGGGTATGTGTGGGTGTGTGATTGGACAGGTGTGTAATGGGTTTGTGTTTGCTGTGTGGCATGTCACTTAGTGTAGTCGGTGGGTGGGATGGTGTGTGTATGCTGTCTTGGTGTTTTTGCTGCTATTTTTTTTTGTATCTTTTATATATTTTTAGTGTAGATATATATAATTGGATTTGGGGTTATTACATTTTGTTTTTTTATATTTTATTTAGTTTTTGATATTGTTTTATTATTTTATTATTTTTTTTTTTGTCTCGTTTTTGTTGTTGTTTTTGTGTGGGTTGCGTGTGGTGATTTTGGTATCTGGTGTGTTGTTATTGTGATTAGTGAGTTTAATTAAACGGTAAAGAAAAATAATGAATAAATACAAATATAAATAAACAAAAACTTATAACATCTACCTCCATGAACCACATATTTACAAATAAAAGCAAAATGCTAAAAATAATCAAAAGAAAAACCAAAACAATAAAAAAAAAAAGAAAAGAAATACAGATGCAAAAGCGAATGAAAAAGCAAGCGATAACCAGAAGAAGAAAAACAACAAGAAAGAAGAAGCACAAGAAAATGAAATAGCAAGAAAAAGGAAACAAACATGAAAATCAACTGCAATAAATATAAAAAGAAAAAGATAAACAAATAGGCGACAGCACGAGAAATCCAAAAGGGGGGAGAGGAGTGGAGGGGGGGAGACAGCGAGCAAGCAGGGCGGGTAGAGAAGAGCAAGATAATGATTGAAGAGAGATAGATGAGAATAAGTTTAGCAAGGGATACAAAAACAAATATATAAAGGATACAGGTGTATTTAGGGTGTTGGATTGGTATTTTTATAGATTATGTGGGTATGTATGTATATAGTATTTTATGTTATATAAATTTTTATTATGTATATATTTTTGTATTTATGTTTGTTTGATATTTTGGGTGAATAGATTATATTTAATATAGGGTATATTTAGTGAATTGGGGTTTAGATTGATTTTTAAATATAGATTTATTTAATTTTTTTTTTTTTTTTTGTATTGTATTATTTGGGATATATTGATATATGGGAGAAGAGATAGAAGAGAAGAGAAGAAGGGAAGAAAAAAAGGGAAGTGAAAGGTAATGGAAATGATGAGAGATGGAGGGGGTGAGTGGGGGGGGGATAGGAAGGAGGGGGTGTGGGTGGGGGGGGATAGGAGGGGGGGGGGTTTTGAGGGATAATGGTTAAATAAGGTAGAGGGTGTATAAGAAGGGTAATGAAGATGATGTGATCATTATTTGATACTTTTTACTTTTGTAGTTAGGGTGGGGGCTTTGGTGTTTGTTTATAGATGATATATATGGGAGATGGTTAGGGGGAGGATAGGGGGGGGAGGGGAAAGGAGGAAATATGATAAATAAGAATTATTATATATTTATATTTTAGTTTTTTTTGTTATTATTTTATATGTTTTTTATTTATATTGACTAAACACATGCTTTAACAGCTTTTTATCATATTATTAAAAAATTGCTCATATCTATAAACTTTATTTATTTTTATTATTTATTTTATATTATTTGTTTTGATGATTTAAGATTAAGTTATAAATGTAAATCAATCTATATTAATTGCGATTGAATCAATTATAATTTATTTACTTTTCTCTCGCTTCGCTTTGCAACATCATACGTATACGTAATATTACGCATACGCCAAGTGTGTCAACTTTAACAAATCGTTTGCTTTTGACAATTGCATAATTTGAATTCTTTTGGTTATCAGAATGTGTGCATACGAAAAAAGTAATTTTCAGACTTCCCTACCCCCTCCAGCCTCTCTCTCTCTCTCTCTCTCTCGATCTGCCCCTCTCTGCCCACTCAACCGAGAGTTCATTCAACGCGTCTTCGTCTCAGTCTCGTCTTTAGACTCGGTTTTTGGCTTCGTTTCTGTTTCTGTTTCGGTTTCGTTTCGTTTTCGTTGCGCTTTAGTTGGTCTGTGTGTCAGTGTTACACTGTGTGTGTGTGTGTGTGTGTGTGTGTCAATGTGGCAAACATTCTACCCACACAAATGCAACAGCCACCACAACAACTGCGCTTCGTTTGCTTGCCACAAAGTGAAAGGAGTTTTTTATTTTCAAACATTTTTTTCTTCTTCTTTTTGTTCAATGCATTTTTTACGAAAAAAAAAATAGTTTATTATTATTATTATATGATTATTTATTGCTTGCAAATAATTGGCATTAAAAGCAAAACTAGTTAAATAAGTCAATTCAAACTTCCTAGAGAAGAGACGAAAAAAAAACAAGACTTGTGCAATTTGTGGGCGTTTTTTGATTTTTCGGGTGAAAGGCAAAAGAAAAAAAAACTAAAGTGAAATATAGGTTTAAAAAAATTCAATCAAAATTAATGAGCAAACCTCTACACAGTGCTCATTAAGTTAATAAAATAATTTTTATTTCAAAATTCTTTAACTGTTTATAATTTCCCTTTTTTATTTAAATAAAATGTATTTTATTGTTAAATCAAATCGAATTTCTAACGCTTATTTAAAGTTAGTCAAGTATTATTGGTCAACTAATCTTTGAATAAATAAATAAATTTAATTATTCATTAATGAAATAAAGAGAAAAAAAAAGGGAGTGTGGTAGCGGGGGAGGAGATTGCGTGTCGTATCAAGAGAGCTATAAAAATTGTTGTTGTCGATGATGCACATGCAAAAAGCATGTTGAACCTTTAGCGATAATGACCACAGCAACAACAACAACAGCTGGTGAAAATGAGTGTCCACACAACAACAACAACAACAGCAATAAGAAAACAACGAACAGCGCTTTTCACTTAGCAAACAAACAAAAACAATGAGTGAAAAAATAAAACGCTGGCAACAAAAAAATAATAATAAAAATAAAAATGCCCAACCCAAAAGCAACTTTAAAACTCAACCGCAAAAGTCGCTGTGTTGCAGTTGCAATTGGTGTTGTTGTTGTGGCAATTGAATGCCTCTTGACAAGCAAAAAAAAAAAAAACTATGAGCATGCACATGTGTGCAACGTGTGTGTGTGTGTGTGTGTGTGTGTGTATGTGTGTGTGTGTTACAATGCCCCCTAGTCATGCACATGCACATGCACATGCCAAACCATTGCGCCACAATCAAAAGCAACCACTGCAGTTGCCGCCGCAGTCGCACCACCAACCACCTGACCGTAGCCATAGCTGCAACTTGCAACTGCAACTGCAACAACTACAACTACAACTGAAATTGCAACTGCAACAATAGCTCGTGAGATTCCTGAAAGACTTTATGGCATTTGTTTGTTATAGGCCAACAACACAGAGTTCAAAACTGTTGCACTTGTTTCATCTCAATTTTTAAGATCAAAGACTTTCTACCAGTACCAGTTGGGAATTATAAAACGAAAATTTGTAAATTGAATGGCCAGACAGCATTGCTTTTCCAAAATGAAACTGACCCAATTTCTATTGAGTCTTTTGCAATTAAAAACAAGTGGGAAAGCTTTCGACTATAGGATACTCGTTACTTATTTCAATGAATTTTGAAATATTATTGCATGCTTTTAGGCACTTATGTTCTTTAAAAACTTTAATAAGCCAATACCACCTTTCTATTCCTCTGCTCTTGTTACAATTTAGTAGGATGATAGGTAACAATAGTAGTTAACGATAATTAGAAAACAAATTTAAGTATTTCGTGCTCTATTTAACATAAAGCTTTTGACACCGTTTGGTATGGATTTTAATCTATCAATTGATAACAAAATATGCAAATATGCAGCCCTGGTCAACTATGCGAATGACACTCAATGATCTTCAGGCGGCATTTGCATTTGTGTCTTTTTTTTTTTTTGTTGTTTTACGGCGTGAAAGTGAAATCTTTGGAAACGCGCTTTTCTTTTCCGTTGTTGCAATGGCCAAAAATTTTACAGCAGCCACAAAAGAAAAAAAAGAAACGCAACAATCAGAAAGAGAGAGAAATAGAAAAGCTAGTTTTGTTACAATTCTTTCTTTTTTTTTGCGAGAAAAAAATAATATTTACAAATGCTCAAAAGGTGGGTGCTTCAAAAGTTGTTTACTCAATTGTTTACTTACACATGCAATTGAATAAAAGTCGAATGATTCAAGTGATTCAAATGATTCATTAGCGAATTGGCTTACCTGTAAATAGAAAACAAATGGAAATGGAAAAATTAATAAACAGTTGAATATAAATCAAAATTAGATTCGAAGTCAACAAGACAAGAGTTAGGAATACATAAACGAACATTAAATACCCTGTAAATTAATGATCTACTAACTAGAGTTTAAGTAGTTGGATCTTAATTAAAACTACTGATAATACAGTTCTGTTTCAAGATTGATTTCTTAGCTATTTTATACGATAGTACATAATGCCCCATATATACCCTGTAAGGCTGTCGTCATAAAATGCCACAAATCGTGATCGTCACTCAAATCATGTAAAAGTCAAATTAGCAAAAAGAAGAACAGAAATAAAAAAAAAACGTCAAAACAAGCGTGAAAAATTAAAATAAATTTATGTGAAATGCTATTTAAAAATATATACAACAACAACAACAACGGGGTTGGGTTTTAAATAAAAATCTTGAGCGCTTGACAACCGTTGAAATTAAAGTGGACGGCAAATTCTGAATTTCTGGCTAAATGCGGGGAAAGATGTAAGAAAATAACAACAACAAGAAGAACAAAAACTTAAATAAAAATTCGCCAATTTGTTGCTGTTGTTTATGTGCTCAAGGCAAACGCGGCAGCAACAACAAATAAAAAATTGTTTTTAATTATTTTGATTTTGTTTTCATACGTAAAAAATAATAAAAAGTATAACGAAAAGAGAAAAAAAGCATAATAAAAAAGATCATGGCAATTTTTATAATTTCTTTATGGGGTTTTATTGAAGTGTTTATTATTTGTTGTATTCGATTCTTGTTATGGGCACAGTTTTGGGTTGAAAACAAAAAACTTGTGCTCTACTCTAGTTAATTTAACAATTGTGCACACTTAGTGTCGCCTCCTTTTTTATAGGTTCTATTTGCACAGCTGCCGCATCTGTTTCCGTGGCTCATTTACGAGTTCATCGGAACTATACTCAAATATGCATAAAATATGGAGCACAAACTCGGGTTATTGATGAGCTAGATTCAAGAAATTTAGTATGTAGAGTCTAAAAAACATTCAACAGTTGTAGTTTGTCTCAATTTATGAATATCTTTTATTTATAGAGCATTAAAAAAATATTTTGTTTACATTATAACGTTTGTTATTTTGTTTGCTCAGCATTGCCCAAAAATTCACAGAGTTACTTAAAATAAAAAGTTGGCCAACTTAATATTAACCCTGCCCTTAGCCTGGGGCTATATGCAACAACAGATACAAATGTATCTGCTAGTTACTTTTGTTGTGTTCTCTATTTCTGTCTCTCCTTCCAAAGTTTCTTTCAACTTTGTCTTGTTGTTTTCTGACCATTTTGTCAGTGTTGTGTTTTCTTGTATTTGTGCTTGTCTTAATTAAATTAGCATTTGCTTTTCATTGTGCTCTTGTCCTTAACTGCCGTATTGGCTTTTGCATACAAAAAAATACACAAATGCACAACTGAAAAAAACAAAAAAAAAAAAAAAAAAAAACTGCGCCCATTTTTAATTAGAACGCAGCAATGCAAATTTTTAGCTGACTCGTAGACTCGCAATATAATGTAATCAAAGTCAAATCGCGCTACATATGTTAATGCCACAGCCCAATGCATACAGCTAACAACAACAACAACAACAGCAACTACAACAATGTACATAGATACACTTATGTGTGCGTGTGTTTGTGTATCTATGTAACATATCTACGAGTTTAGCTCACAGCTATTTAGCTATTTAGTTTGTGCATGAAAAATACCCGACGGACAACGCACTTGGCGACCTTCGCCGTGTACGCCGCGGCACATACGTAGCTCAAGGTTTACAATCAATAACAATAACAACAACAAAACTAACAACAACAACATCAACAGTAGCTAACAACAAAGATAAAAGCGCATTAACTAGAGCAAAAGCTGCATTGATATGCGGGTTTAACATAATAGTTAAAAAACAAGCACACACACCAAAATAAAAAAAACCCAAAATCCGGCACTTTAAAATTCGAATTTCTGAAATTGAAAAACCATTAACAAAATTTAGAAATCCCGTTTACAATTAACTTTTAATTGATTACTCTTTTGATCGATTACTCGTTCAAGTTTATTCGTTACTCGTTATTAATTACTTGTTATTCGTTGGTCTTTTTTTAACTTATCTAATAATTTGGCGTTAATATTCGTTACTCGTTATTATTTACTTTTTATTCGTTGGTCTTTTCTTAACTTATCTAATAATTTGGCGTTAATAGTACTCGTTACTCGTTAACAGTAACTCGCTACTGGTCACTCGTTACTTCTTCTACCTGTTATTTAAATAACTTTTCGACTTAAATAAGTCCTATTCCAAAGCAAAAACTTATAATTTAAAATTATTATATATTATTAATTTAATAAATACAAAATGTTCACAAATTTTGATAATAGACAGAAAAATATAAAATTTTGTGTAATCGCTTAAGCCTTAGAAAATTAGCCTGATTTTAATGTATTTAGTTCAAATTATTTCCTAATACACATTATTACATTTCAATGGGAGAAAGGTTGCTTCGACTTCTTCTTTCGGAGTTGTTGTTGTTGTTGTCTCAGCAGGTTGCCCAACCTAAAAACAAAACACACACAACTTGCAACCGCATTGTTTGCCTTGGTATTTGTGGCACTAAACAAAAAAAACAAAAAAAACTTAATTGCATATTGCCCCAACAAACAACACTCTGCGTGCGATTTCTGTAGTAGTTATTTTCTTTTCATTTTTTAGTCGGGATTCGTGACTTGTAGATAACCCAAAAAAAAAATAAAGTGGTTGCTTTAATAGCACATATTTACACACACCATACACTGCGTGCTAATAGTTCTGTCTCAGCCTGAGCCTGTCCAGCTTCAAATCCATCCAAAAACAAGTGGGCGCGGCTACAGTCGAGTTTGCTCGACTGTTGTATACCCTGTGCCAGTCTCCATAAATTGTAATATAATTAATTAACCAAGTTTGGTGAGGATGTATGGGACCATCTCGTTTGCATATTGTGTCAGCTTGGCTCAGATATCTCTAAAAGTAAAAAAGTTTGTCATACTAAAACATGATTTTCGACTGATCGTTCCTATGGCAGTTATATGATATAGTAGACCGACTTAAACCAAATTTGACCAGGTTGCCAAGGACCATCCCGTTTACATATTCTGTAAGTTTGGTTGATATCTCAACCAACAGAGACACAGAATTTTCGACTGATCGTTCCTATGGCAGCTATATGATATAGTAGTCCGATTTCAACCAAATTTGGTCAGGATGTCTAGAATCATCCCGTTTGCATATTCTGTCAGTTTGGTTGAGATATCTCAACCAAGAAAAAAGTTGTTCATAGAGAGACTGGATTTTCGACTGATCGTTCCTATGGCAGCTATATGATATAGTCGTCTGACTTCTACTAAATTTTGTCAGGTTTCCGAGGACCGTCCAGTATGCATAATCTATCAGTTTGGTTGAGATATCTTAACCAACAAAAAAGTTTTTCATAGAGAGACTGGATTTTCGACTGATCGTTCCTATGGCAGCTATATGATATAGTCGTCTGACTTCTACCAAATTTTGTCAGGTTCCCAAGGACCATCCCGTTTACATATGTGTCAGTTTGGTTGAGATATCTCAAACAACAAAAAAGTTTTTCATACCAAGACTTAATTTTTGACTGATCGCTCATATGACAGCTATATGATATAGTGGTCCGATCCGAATTTAAAAACAAACTTGATCTGCGTCCGGTATCCAGCTACCTACATGCCAATTTTGAAGTCTCTAGTTATTATAGTCTCTGAGATCGACGCGTTCAAACAGACGGACGGACAGACGGACGGACGGACGGACGGACGGACGGACAGACAGACGGACATGGCTCAATCAACTCGGCTGTTGATGCTGATCAAGAATATATATACTTTATTGGGTCGGAAATGCTTCCTTCTGCCTGTTACATACATCACACAAATCTAATATACCCTTTTGACCATTTTCAATGGGCACAGGGTATAAAAAAAAAACTCCTGCACCACATTTATGTGTTATGCAAGCTCTATTAACTGTCAGCAGCTTCATATGTATTATTATTACAAACTTCCCTCCATCAGCTGGCGAATTTTAAATTGCACTCATTTACATTTGAAATTTTCGAGTATTTATCAGTGTGCTCCACTTATTCCTCTTGCTCATGCCCCCCACGCTACGGAATTTATTTACATAAATTTCGGTAGGTGCAAATGCATATTGAATGAGTTTAGTCATTTGCACATTTGTCTAATTTCAACTTATCAACTAATTTGGCACAATTACTTATCAACTAAATGCAAATTCAATTTTACACCAAATAAGGGGGATTTTTATATTGCTTTTCTACAGTGTAGTCGTAATCGTTGCCACGAATTTCTGTTTTTATTATTTTATTACTCGTTAAATGTTACACGTTAGTATTTCACGACTAAATGCAAATTCTATTTCCCAATAACGGGGTTTTTATTATGTGTAATTACGTTTCTTGACATCCACGAATTTTTGTTTATTTGAATCGTTATATTTTACTCGTCACAAGTTATTATTTACTTGTTACTCGTTGGTCTTTTTTAAACTCGTAACAGGCTACTCGTTACTTTTCACTCGTCATTCGTTACTCCTTCTGTTTAGTTTGTTACTTTTGCTGTAACTCATTACTCGTTAATAGTAATTCGCTACTCGCCACTCGTTACTTCTTCTACCTGTTTAGTTAATTACTTTTGACTTTGCTTCTTTATAAGGGATTTTCTTGTATGCTTAATTAATAAACAATGCGTAGGCCATTTACCTATCGCATCTACATAGATGTAAGTCCAACTGGCTTCAGGCCATACAGTTAAGATTATTTATTTGCCATGTGCCGAGCTTAGCAAATAAGCAAAGACCACAACAACAAAGACATCAACGATATAACTCTGAATGGGGTCAGAAGCCAACAAACATCGTAACGGAGCGTGTGGCACAGACAAATACACATTCATCAAAGTTTTTTTTTTATTTCTTAATTTTTTCCTCAGGTAGATTGGCTAATTTAAGATGCAGGTTATTAACCTTTTGAAGAAGCCAAACGAATAAACAATAAAACAGTCGCCAGATCATATATTAATCGATCAGTCTGTGAGAAGATAGACTTGCATTACAACTGCACTTTATGATCATAGTGATGATGATGATGATGGGGCGACATCTGTTACACAGTCTTCTGAGTGGGCTTTATAAGACTGTACCCTACCACATACATATACAATACTATATAGGAATTTATTCTTTATAGTTTGCATGTTTACACAACATTTGCTCCAAATAAAACTTGCCTTTTTGTAACTTTGTAACTTGTGGCAACAAAACAAAAAAACAAGGCAAACACTGGGGGAATCCAGAACTATTGAACAATACTAGACAATCAATCGATATTATCAATTGATAAATATGTAGTGCAATAGGAACAAGTACAAAACACAAAACACAAAGAGACAATAAAACACGAGTATCAATTGTTTACATCATTTGAACAACGTTAGGTTTTAAAAAGTTTTATCAACCTGAACGGGGCACAGTGTAAGATTTTGCATATCTAGGGGGACTTAATTGAAAAAAAAAATGTTTTTTAAGGTCAATGAGATTTTAGCAGTCGATTTAGAAATGTTCAAATGTTACGAAAAAAAGCACAAAACAAAACAAAAAATTTTTGTTTAGAAATTAACGGTTCTTAAACCGGTGCATTTGAAATGCATGCAAAATTGCATCGGACAATGACCAGCAGTTGACAAAGTTTAGTCTATTCAATTAGATCGTTTGGTCACTGTGAGCAGTTAATTTTTATTTTTTCTATATTTTTTGGAGTATAATTGATTTTTAGCAATATAAAGGTTTTTTATAAGTGGTCTTGAAAATTTTTATTATTTTTGGCAAATAAGTGCCAAAAAGTAAGTAAATTTTTCACAATATTCTATTTTTGATGGAAAAAAACTAACTGTACTCAATCGTATTCAAATCATCCCGAACATACACCGCTTGGAGAAAATCATTCTGAAACAGGATCAGAAATAAAATTTTGCCCATATTTTGCCCTGAGGAGTTAAATTTAGCGATGAGTGAAATAACACGCGCATAGTTTTTCCAGTTTTGGTCAATCACCGTTATAGCCATGAGGCTTAACTCACTCCTAGACCATGCAGCCATGATTTTTGGCAATGGTATTGATTATATAAAGTTAAAGATGAACTTATCAAACATGTGCCATGAATTTGAGTCGAAGGAGAGTAAATCTAGGAGAGATATATCCAGAATTATATCCAATAATGCAAGTTGGCTTCAGGGCACAATAAAATACGTTGATTATAAGATTGATGTCCCGCCTTCAACCTCAAACCGTCAAATTTTTATTTTATGGTCAATCTAGTGAAGAAAGTTAAGATTCCAGTTCAGATTTTAAATAAATTTGGAAAAAATAATTTCGCCCAGCCTTTAATCAACTTTTATGTTTTTCTTTTTTTTATTTAATAAATTGTGAAAAATATTAAAATGTATTTATTTTTTCAGTAAATTAATTATCTTTAAAACAAAACCATTTTTTAATTTTTTCGGCCAATAATTTTGAAGTTACAAGCAAAAGCATGTGCATAAAACAAAAGTAATCATTAAAAAAAAAAAAATTTTTTTTTTTCATAATTAATTTTAAAAAAAAATATATTTAATTGGCTAAAATTAAAACAAAAAATACTAACCTGATACTTTTTTGATAAATTTTTATTTTTTTTTTTATGGCGATTTGTGTGTTAAAAAAATGAAAAATTTTTGGTTTTTCAGCGTTTTACGCCCTTTAGAGTGCCACGCCCACTTTCAATTTTAGTCCAAAAATTTCTTTGGGAATATTTGAACATTCACTCCAAATTTCAAGTCGATAGCTTTAAAATTACGACTGCTATTGAATTAAGTCCCCCTAGATTGGCAAAATCTTACACTGTGCGGGGTAGTATAATAACCAAAGAAATGAAATGCCAAAATGTTTACTCGTTTTCTTTTTAAATTTTTACTGATTTCAGCTATGTATCTAGATTATTTTTAATATCTTAAAATTTTGTGATACTCATTTACTCCTTTTAACAACTTTTTTGACCATTTTTGTAATTTTACTAAAGGATAATTTGAGGTGAAAGCTTCAGAATTTATGGAAAACATAAAAAATACCTTTTATAATTTAGGTATTGATATTTTTATTAACATACAATATATATCTTATGTCTAGGGCCCATTGATAGTCCAAATAAGCTGCGCGTTTGGCAACGTGCGTTGCCAATAATATTTGTATTAGGTGCCAAGTGTTATATATATATATTTATATCAGTTATATCTAAGTACATATATATATAGACATGTCATTTAGAGAGCAATGTAATGTAATGTAATTAGTGAGGGTTTTCAGCGTCAAAATGTAATTTGCGCTTGTGAAATGTGTCGGACTTGGGTCTGTGCCTCACACGTGACCCAATGTCTATCTCTCCCCCTCTATTGCCCATGACTACTCCTCCTTTGCTTCTTCTTCTTCTTCTACTGCCAAATGCTAAAACTGACCAAGTCATTAGGTTTCACTGCGCGACACGCTAATGAACCCGGATATATGCACGTGTGTATTGTGGCAAGTGTGTAAGTGTATATATAACTATGCACATGGGTGTTTAGATAAATTAAGCATGTACATATATTTGTGCCACGCATTTCGTATTGAAATGGAATTTCAATTTCTTACACTTGGGGAAAACAAAACTATTATTAGTATTATATTTGTTTGAATACGTTTCATATTCAAATCAAACATTTTCTTCAATTTTCATATTTTATTCAAACCAAAGTGCCAACAAAGAGTTTTTGATTTAGAACCGATTGAGAATTCTAAATGGTAATAGGAAAAATATATCACCCCCAATTATTTGTATTAAATATTTATAAAAGTCACACAAATTTTAAAGTGTTTTATAATTAATTTTAATATTCAAAATTTCTTTCGATTTAAATGTAGTTTACTAAAATAAATATTTACTATATAGTTTTTTACTATGCCTTTTTTCTCTGAGTGCATTGCTCGTTTTATTGAATTGAAATTGAAATCGAAATTCAATTCAATTGTCGTCTTGTTATTTTTTAGCAACATACGCTTTTAATTGAAGCAACTAAGAGAATTCTTCTCATTTAATGAGCCAAAGCAGAATTGCCATAAACGCACTTCAAGCCACATAAAAGAATAAATAACTGTAAAACAAAAACAACAAAAAACTGAAAACGCAAAAGAAATAGAGAAAAACTAAAAAAAAAGACAGCAAAAACATTTTTAACGAGCAACTTTTCAGAGCCATATGCTACAATTGCAAATGTTTTGCGTGTGTGTCTGAGTGTATGAGTGGGTGTGGCAGCCACTGTTGCTCATTGTGGTGTTTTGGGGGTGGTAGATGGGCCGTATCGTGGGCGTGACATTTACCTTAGCATTGTACCCTGTTGTTGATGTGGATGTCGATGTCGATGCTGTTGCTTTTTTGGTTGCTTTTGTTGTTGTTGCTGCTGCTGCTGCTGCTGCCGCTGCTGATGTTGTTGGTAATGCTGATGATGACGATTCAAGCCAATTTTCCGGTTTCATATGAATGCTGTTGTGGGCGGCAAGGATCCGCACAATGTTGAACTGAAGTGGAGTTATAAAGTAGATTGCTAAGATATAGCAATGAGTGCACTTCAACCTTCTTTTCAATTGCACTTGCACTGAGACAAATGCTACTGCTCTCCTGATTGTTGTTGTTTTGTTTTATATATTTATTTTTTGCTTTGCCTTTTTAATTGTTTTCTTTGCACTTGCACACACACGACACACGCGAAACTCTCTTTCTATATTACTTTTGATTTAAATTCATCTATTGTACTACACACACACGCACACAACAGCAGCTACTGCACTTTTCGAGGAGATTGAGAGCGGCCTCTGGCGGCCCAACATATGTTAGGTTTAACGCTTGTCGCTAGGAAGAGCTTCAGGTTGTTGTTGCTGCTCTTTCGTTTGCAAACATATGTTTCGAAAGTCAGGCACGTACGCAACACACAGACACACTCACATACACTTGCAAAAAGGGTCGTCGTGAGAGCAGGAGACGGCGAAAGAGAGTGAGTGAGAGTGCAGGATTTGTAGTTGTTACAATTGAAAGCTGGCTGCTATAACAGAGAATGTTCTCGACTCTCGTTTTTTGAGCGTTGATTGCCTTTGATTGCTGGGCCTCTTTTTTTTTTTTTGATTTGTCGTCTATGATTCTGCTTAAATTTTTTTTAAGCACAAATTTTGCTTCTTTTTTTTCTGGAATTTCGATATCGTGCTAGTTGCTCTGTCTCTGTCTACAACAAGTACATTGGCATCTATAAAGTACGAGTATATAATATATTTCTCACTCTGTTGCTGTTGTGTATTTTAATATATATTTCTTTTTTAAATATTAATTCTTTTGTGCGGCTCCGCTGTGGACTTGTTGAGGCTTTCGTGCGCGGTCACTCTCGTTGAACGACTGAAATCAACGGCAATCGTTGGTGGCATGAAACTTGACTACGCGGCCGCAATTGAGTGAAAACAAAGCAACAGCAGCAACAGCAGCGGCGGCGGCGGCAACAGCAAAGCTCTCAAAAGCACAAGCGACTCCAAATTGAGTGAAAAAGCAGCACACTACGAAAACTACAAAAAAAAAAAAAAAGAAACAGAAACAGAAAAAAAAAAAAACTTGTCAAGCATTACAGTTGCTGCTGCGGCTGCTGCTGTTGTTGTTGCTGATCCCATTCGAAAGTTTAATTATATTTGCGCCACCGACACTAGTTGCTATGCTGATGATGTTGTTGTTGTTATTGTTGTTGCTTTTGAATTTTCGAAACCGGCAGCGCTGCGTCGTCGTCGATGATCAGCAAAAGAAGCAACAAATTGTACACGCTCATTGTTATGGTGCTTTGCTGCTCTCAGACTTTGAGTGTGTGTGTGTGTGTGTTTGTGTCTTGGTATTGGTGCGTTTTGCGATTTGGCTAGGCGGCAACGGCAGCAGCAGCAGCAGCAGAATTACGTCAGAAATGCTCGCACTCCAACACACACACACACACACACACACACAGCGACAGGCCGCAAAGCTTTTGCACTAAAAGTTTGCTTATACAAATTTCGTGCGCCGTTCTTTTTTTCAATTCATGCG
The DNA here is from genome assembly GCA_035047525.1 of Drosophila quinaria. Classification (NCBI taxonomy): domain Eukaryota; kingdom Metazoa; phylum Arthropoda; class Insecta; order Diptera; family Drosophilidae; genus Drosophila; species Drosophila quinaria. Next base: position 4,114,886 of record JAWNPO010000554.1, read on the forward strand.
CGACCCAAACACACACATACAACCCACACTCGGACAAACACTCGCAAAAAAAAAGCTATACCGGCGACATAAAAAACATACAAAATAAAAATTTAAATTAATTAGAAATAAATATTGCGCACACACACACACACACACGTACATCAATACATGTGTGCGTAATTAATGCAATTCACTTTTAAAGCGTATTTAAATGGCATCCACAAAAACCAACAACAACAAACTGAACGCAAAAGCTTAGCGCCCAAAACAAAAAGCAACTGTAAAAATTGCAAATTGAAAACATTTGTTGATTTTTTTTGGTCGTTTTTTTCTTAATTTATTCACTTTTGTCGCCTGCACATTGATACGTATGGTATTTTTGAAAATTTGTTGTGGCGCTGTCTGTTATTTTTGGCATTGTTTATTTGCATCGATTGCATTTAGTTAACTATTTTTATTTATTTTCTAAGTTAAGAAAATGTTTTCGTTTATATTTTCTAGAAAATCTCTGAAATCTGTCTTTTGTTATTTTTAATTAACACGCACACTGGTTCAAAACTCATATTAGCTTAGCAATTTAATCAGCTGAGAATGTTAAGGGTAGTCCAACAGCAAATAAATTATTCTACTCATTTTATCAATTATCTTGATATTAATTTGAAGAAATTTGTGGCTACTTTTTCGTATCTCATTCTTTTTAAAATAAAATTTGTTGACAATATTTTTCCTATTTAATTTATCATTAATCTTTCATATGCTAACTAATAATCTTTTATAATTAAATCGAAATATATCAATGACTAGCATTTAAAGTCAAATTTAATGGCTTTGAAATATGTATTTTACAATAGAGGTTGTTTACAAACACTTAAAACTTGGCTGACTAAAGAAACTAATTTTTGTAATTACCGTGTGCGTTCAGCAGCAAAATTTGATTGTTAATGTTTGACAGTTCACTGACTAAGTGCTTTTTTAATCAAAGCGGGGATTTATTATTTACATCAATTGAAAGTATGTAAATACAAAGTTTACGATAATTAAAATATTAATGTGTGAGAGAAATATCAGTTTTCAGACAATTCGTCATAAAATATAAGCTTGAATTTCAGTTGCTAAACAAATAAATTTTAAGATTTCCGAAACCGGAATACCTTTAAGTAATTTGCTTAAATAAGTTCTCTAAAATTTCTTAACTAAGCACGATAGGAATTAAAATTTTTATAATTTGAAAAAAAAATGTGTTTATGTGTTAAAGAGTAAGAATGCTGCTTGTACGAGTACTTCAATTTTATGTTTAAATCATTCAACGCGCCGAATTGGCAGAATTAAAGTTGGGAGCAGTCGCTAGCTCCCGGAGCCCATGCGTGCCCACCGCTGGTCAAGATGAAAGTACACTAAACTCGGTAACAAAATATATTACAAATAAATATTGTTTAAGGTAAGAGTATTATGTATATTTCAATTGTAAATGTTCTCGCTTCTGTTGCTTCTCTGCTTGTTCTTTGCTGTTATCAGTAAAATATAATAAAAAAAAGACAAAAAAATAATATAGCAGCAAACAGGATGCATTTTCAGTTATATTTATGAGGTGGGGGAGCTGTTTGCTGCTTATCAAAGTTGTTTGTCCGCTGCCCTTGGCAACAGTGTTGGCTGAGCTTTTGCTTTATTGTTGGCACTGTTTATTTTTATTTTTTTTTTTTTTTTTTGGGTTGGAGTGGGAGGTAATGGGAACTCTGCTAATTGCAATTAGGGCAACTGATGACGTCGATTCAAGTGTCACAAACACGTGTACAAGCAAACAAAAGAGAATTAAAAATAGAAGTGCAACAATGCAAACAAACAAAACTTGAGATAAATAGAGAGAGAGAGTGAGAGGGAGAAGGGATACATATATAGTATTTAGCTATTCGCACTTGTCTTGTCTTTTGGTATAAATAGTTTCTTTTTAGCTTTAAAGCCAAACAAACGCAGATTCCTTTGGCTTGTTTTCTCGTGTGTTTGGCGCATGTGACTTGGGCGTCAACTAAAATACACATGTATTTGTTTTTATAAATTACGTTCTAAACTAAAAGTGGAGCTTAAAGAACAACAAAGAAACTGGCCACAGAATTTGTTGTCTGTCTGTTTGTCTGTCTGCGTTGTTATTGTTGTTGTTGTTGTTGTCTGCGTGTTTGCGCAGAAAAAAGACCTTGCTTTCGATTTTCAAAAACGCACATACACACAACACACACACACAGTCACACTCAGCCGCACACACACACACACACTGACACAGACAGACAATCGCTTAGAGCGTAAAAAAATAAACGTTTAAATTGCTATTTTATGCACTGAAATCTGACGATGGAATACCAACAACTAAAATCACAGCAGCAGCAACCAAAACAAAATAAATAAATGGTATTTAAAAATGGTATTAAAAAAAAAAACAAATGCATGTAATAAAAAATTAAAAACAGCAACAATAAAAGCTAAACCGTTTTTTGATAGATTCAAAGCAAAGTCATTTATAAATTGTATCAATGCTTTTGTCCCAAGTGACGTCCCGTTATAGCATCCATCCATCCATCTCCCTCTCCCCTCCCACATTCACCATGGGCAGCCAACGTCACGTCGCAGCCACCGCTTCTATCACTCTCGCTCTCTTTTGTTGCTCTCCAGGTCTCAGCTCAAGTGAAGCCAAAAAGCACAATAACAACAGTAACGAACATCGGCATCGACGTCGACGTCCTCTGCCCTCTTCCATTCATTCCTTCGTGTCAAAGCCCAAGCCAAAAAGCACAATAACAACAACAACAGTAACGAACACTAACGCCGACGTCGACGTCTCGATAGCAACACGCCTGAATGCGTTGACGTTGACGTCGCCGTCGGCTGCAAACGTCAGCATCGACAGCAATCATCGCCGTCGTCGTTGTTGTTTTTGTTTGTAGAACTTGTTGACCATAATGTTTCACTTTTTTTCTGAATACCCTGTAAAGCTAGATAGTTATCGATAACTAACAAAAATACAGCATCTATAATAATAATCGACAACTATTGAAATACAGAATTAATTAAAATTATAAATCATTTTGATTTGGTCTAATTTCAACGATTAATGATTTCATTAATGATCTGCGATTAAAAATTGATCAAATTCGTCTTCTTAAATGGGAACAGATTAAAGACACTGTCAGATTTTGCTCAGAAAATAATCACTTGAAAACATTAAATGCAATATTACTTGCCACTAAAATATGTTAGTCTTATTCAAAAATAGATAAATATTTAAGTGAGAAAGAAAATAATGAAATCAATGATTTGCTAACTAATTTAATTTGAATATATGTATGATATTTATATTTATTCTTTGCTTATTTTAGCTTATTTTTACTCAAAATCTAGCTTATGCGAGCCGTCAACACTTGGCAACACTGCTTACAGGGTATGCGCTAGTTGAACACTTTAACAACGGCTGTATTCTGTATTTTGTTAAGTTTAACTTGTTGACTTGGCCACAACGATGTCTGACTTGTGAGCTGGAGCTGCTCTTGGTTTAACTGCCCTGTTTGGCCTATGTCAGGTTACAGAAAGACACCTTTCAAGACTGGTTTAGTTACACACTTAAACAAACACACACACACACACACACACACACACAGTTGCAGCTGTTGTTGGTGTTACACAGTCTTTGACTGGCTTCTTGTTGCAGCTCATTTGATAGCGACTTCTAAAAGCCATCAACTAAATAAAAATACAACAAAACTAATTGTGTGTGTGTTTGTGTGTGTTTAGTTGGGTGTTGGCTACCAGCTGTTGTAGTGTTGTTGTTGTTGTTGCTGTTGCTGTTGTTACACTTTGTAATTGCCAACAACTTTGAAGAATGTTGTTTACTGTTGACTGAATACCAAATGTAAATTGTTGAAATGCCTTCAAAGTGCATCTAATACATAGGGTATCTATAGAGACTTAAAGACAAGCTCATCTGTTAACCGTTAATACATGTATTTGTATTTATATATTGGCCAAGAACCAAACAACAAAATTTCCTTGCCTTGTCTTCTCATTGTCTCGATGCATTGAATTATGTAAGAGACAAGTTAATTACATTGGCTTTATGCAAGAATTTCAATTGCAAAAAAGTGAAAGTCAACACACATACGTATGTATGCCTCATATACATATATTAAGTATACGCCACGTTGTTGTTGCTGCTGCTGGTTGTTGGTTGTTGTTTGTTGTTCGTTTTGTCTTTGGTTGTTGGCTGGCGTTAAGACGCATCCTAAATTCCAGGCACGTTGCCACAAATTTACGACCCAAGAACGAAAGGCCACAAACGTGAAACAAGCAACGGCAACAGAAACAGAAACAGAAACGACCTTAATTCTGTAGCAGCAACAACAACAACAACATCAACAGCAGCAACAACGTCATGAAATAACTCCAAGGGCAGCGACAATGTGGCATGCACTCGACTTATAAGCATATACATACATATCTTGCACCTATACTATATGTATATGGAACTGTTCTACACTCCAAAAATTGTACAGCAAATTTAAAAAAGAAATTCAAAACTATTAATTCTTTGCTATAAGGTAAATTGTGTTTAGATCTTGAAAACAAAAAACAAAATTTTCTAATTAAATGTACATCTAAAATTCAGAAATCCAAATGATTAAAAACTTATTCATAGAATCGACATAATGTTTCTTTTCCTATACATATGTCTTAAATAATAAAATAATCAAAAGAAAATTTTTTATTAGGAATTAAAAAGATTCCAAATACACTATAGAATAGAGTATAATCGAATGGATGAAAATAAAATTTAATAAAAATACAAAATATAATAAAATAAATTAGATTAATTCAGGACTGTTCCGGTTTTCACTCTTTACTTTTTAGCATTTATTCACGTTGAATTTTGACCAAGTGTTTGAAAATTATCGTTTTTCGCTTTATCGGACTCAAACTCATCAACTCAAAGTGATGTATCAATCCGCTGAATATATCCAAAATAAAGTAATTCAATCCCGACAAATATTGTCGAACGTGAAATTCAGCATAGGTCTGATTAATTTAATTTAATTCCTTTATCTTTATTCCCAGCGCTACAAGCTAACGCTTATTATTTAATGCACTAGTCTTTATTACAAACATTGGTTTTTTGAGAATTATTATCATTAAAAAATTAACAATTATTTAGGAAAAAAAGAAAATGTATGATATAACCGTAAACAATCCTTGCCTTAGTTTAAGATTAATACAAATTACAGTTTACAATATAGTTAAATTAGTTTATTTATTTTAACGATATATTATGGTACATGTATTTCGAGTCTATTTTATCTTTGTGCAACTTAACAAAAAGATAAAGGATTAATTCTGTTTCCTTTCGATTTAACTCTAAATATTTATTATATTTGTTTAGCCATATTTATTTCTTGGTAAAAACTTTACTTGGAAAATGTTTATTTAAATTTTTACTATGGCTTATAGAATATTTATTAATTAAGATCTAGCTCAACAATTAGCAAATATCTGTTTTAATTTGAAAGGTTAGAAAAAATGTTAGACAATTTAAAACTGTGCTTGTGATTTGAATTTCAAAACCCGTGTTTATAACAGGAATATAAAAATAGTAACATATGTAAGTACTTTAATACATGTCACTTTTTTTCAAGTGTAACTCTTGTATCTGTCGACTTTTGTCTATGGAAAACGCTCACTTTGCAGGCGGCATTAGAATGGAACTGGTTGCAGCTGTTGCTGCCACAACTGTTGCTGCTGTTGCAGCTACAACTGTTGCTGCTGCTGTTGCTGCTGCTGCTGCATTTGTGTCCTAACACTTGGCGCAACGCCTCCGTGGCATGCAGCCTCCGTTAGGCGGCGTTAACGAGCTCGTGCTGTTGCCACAAACAACGCACAAGAATTGCCATGAACCAATTTGATAATACACACATTCACATACACTGTCACACACACACAGTCACACACACACATTCACACACACGCACAACAATTATTTACTGTGCTCGAGACACACAAAATTGAAAGTTGCCTTCAACGGATTTTGTGGCACATTTGTGAAATCTTTTTGGGCAAAGCAAAGCCACCAAAAAAAAAAAACAAAACAAAACAAAAAAAAAATCCTAAAAGAAAATGTTTGAAACCAAATCCACGCCCCCTTTGCCCGTTACGCCCACTCAACAAATGACCGTGAAATTGATGTCCTGTCGTGAGGTTGGCGTCAATGTGCCACAGTTGAATCCCCAAGAAAAGAACAAGGCAGAAAAAGTGTTTAAAATGTTAAGTATACGACTGGTAGATACCCTCGAGAATTAAACAAAAATATATAAATTAAACTAATTAATAAATATATGTTTAATATATTTGTACACTAGAAGAACTGCAAGTTAATCTCTCTTTTAAAATACACTTTCCTTTATATTACCTACAGGGTATTTCTTATAGTAACAACGCGTCAGCTGTAAAAAATCACGGCAACAATTTCCTGTCTGCATTTTGTGTGGGACGCTTGCAAATTGTTGATAAGCGTTTAATATTTTATCAGCATGAAACACACAAAACTCACACAGATACAAACACTCTCACACACACACACACACATTGGCACACACACACACTTGACTTAACTTGATTGAGGGTCCTCTCCTTATTGCCAGTCTATTTACAAATTGGCATCTAAAAATAGAATCCGTCTAAACTCGCTTGCATTTTTGTACTTTTTCCTTTTGGCGTGGGCAGCAAATATGGCCAAAAGGGAAATGCTAGTGATAAGCAAGAAAAAAAAGCAAATAAGAGAAAAGAAATGGAAAATGGCAAATATCAAGTCAAGCAACGAATATTTTATACTCTTTCGAGTGGCATTTAAACACTAAAACCGCATTAATATTGTATTGGATTATTAATTTTTAGTAGAAATTATTCACTTATATTTCTTAATTCTAATTTTCTATATCAACAAATCGAATGAAAAACGGACGTTGCAAAATTTGGACTCTAAATGTGTAATTATGAAAAATATAAACATATATTGTGATTTGACAATAATTTTAAAGCTTTTCCAGCTAAACATAAATTTATTTTGTATGCAAATTACATAGTTGAAATGCATTAACAAATAGACGAATGTATATTTACATATTTTTTGTTGACATTTCGTTGTCGATATACGCATTTTAAATTTGTTTTTAAGCACCCGAAATTCCCCCAAAAAATCCAGTTTAATTTTATATAAAAAGATTGTAAAAAAAAACAAGATTTTCAAAAAAAAAAAACTAAAAACTAAATTTTTCTCTACTTAGCAACATAAATGAATTTAAAGAAAAAGTTATAAACAGATATATCGACAACACGACTTTTTGTTCTGAAAGGGTATGTTGAGTCGAGTATTTGACACGTCAACACACTAAGAGAAATGATGGGAAACAGCTTCAGATCCTTTGGATGACGCTGATGACGCCAGCCCAACAGCTTGGTAAACTTCAATGGGGCTTGTGCCATAATGAAAAATCGATGAGTTGCCACCAGATTAACAGGCACTGTTGTGGCAACACACCAACCAACTGGCAACCAATGGACAATCAAAGTGGCAGCCGAGTGGCGCCCAGCGACTCCCAATTCCATTTTGAATCCCAAGAATCCCCAGTTTGTGGTTAGTAGTAGAAGTGTATCAACAATTGAGAGTGAGTTGCATATGTGGCAAGTAGCATGTGGCATGTGGCGACTGGCGCCTGTTTAAAAAAAAAATACACAAATGGGCGTGGCATATGGCGCCCATTGGCGTCGTCGTGGGCGTGTGCATGTCCGCCACCGGAAACGGGGCATTCAATTAAGCGCAATTTAAGTTCAACTACACACCAAAGCTGTTACATAAGGATAGCAACAAAAACGACAACAACAACGACAACAAACAGTTGACACACTGATAAAAAGAAAAATGTTAATAACTTTTTATCTCAAAAATGAAATAAAAATTTTGTAAATAAAAAATAACGTCTTGAGTTTTTGATTTATTTTAATTGTATTTTTCAACTTAGGTTAACCAACTTATTTTTTTTATTTTTAAAGATAATAAATTATTTTTTTGGCAATTATTTCATATATCTGTGCATTAGTGTTTGCCAGAATCTTTTAAAACATTTTTCAAAGCTGAGTTAAAAATATTTGTGGCTTTTATTTAAATTTCAAATTTAAAAAATTATTAGTATTTTTTTTCTTCAAATTACAAATAACAAATAAGGCTAAATCTAGCATATAAATCCAAAAAGTTGATCTTTTGATAGATTCCTATCGCATTAAAATCTTATCTCTATATACATATATTTATTTGACGTTGTTGTTGCTTCAATATAATCCACAAGGATTTGCAATCACCGTATGCCGCTTGCTGTTGCTGTTGTTGTTCTTGTTGTTGTTGTTCTTGTTGTGGGCGGATGACGCCCACACGCAATAATACAGTTAGAAAATTACGCATGCTGACGTCATTGTGAATGACTCGCGAAGCTTCCACAAGCCGCAAACTGCGTCATTCATTCATTGTGCTGTCGTCCTAACAAAAACACCAACAAAACAAATCCGCACGCACACACACACAATTGTCGTAGGTTTCAATTGGCGGGTGGGGTGGGGGCTGTGCGCTTGCCTGCATTTCATTCATAAAAATATGGCGAGAGCATGAAACAGCAGCCAATGAAACGCAGAGAGAGTGTGAGAGCGCGTCGCTAATGTGTGCGCCTCACCGGTGAGCGAAGCAGAGAGAGAGAGAGAGAGAGAGAGAGTGAGTGTATTGAAGCTTTCTGGAGTCCTTTATTGACCTTTGCCAATGCGCAAGCCGATGCTTTGAGTGAAAGCTCAAAGCTTTACGCACAACTCTAGGCAGTGAAATTGCGCAGTACAAGAAAGCAAAGAGAGAGTGTGGGAGAGAGAGAGAGAGAGAGAGTGGGAGTAAGTGAGTGAGAGTGATTAAAAGAAAGAGTGAGTGTTTAATTCGCTGTGGTTCTATGCTGAAATAGTTGCAATGTCAAAGCCAAAATACAAAAGTGACCTTTAAATAAGTCCAAGCCCAAGTCTTAGACGGGGCTTGGCAGACACGAAATCCAATCAAACCATATTGTTGCATGGTAATCACCTCATCAAGTGCTCAATTTATGAACTGGCCAAGAATATCACAGCAGCAGCGTCAAACAGTTCGAGCTGCGACTTTAACTGGCTTTAACTTATTAACAAGACTTTTAACAACGGCAACGGCAACAGCAGCTCGCATTTGATTTCAAGGTTGACTCGAAACGAAATGTCAAAATTGCAGATGCGACACAGCGCCGCCAAATGCGAATCAAGTTTGCACATTGGTTCGAAAACGAAACGAAACAAGTTCTCAAAGAACGTTAGAGCACACACACACACACACACACACACAGAAATACATTTTATGTACACACGGCAAAAAAATAGAGTCATAACATATTACATTTAAATAGAAAATTTATTCAAATTAAGTATGAACCACTTTGATTAATACTACTCAATTTAGTTATTGAACTTTAAATAAAATATGGTAATTAATCACTGCGGACGGCAGTCCGCGCTAGTGACGAAAGCAGCACGAAGGGTGCGAAGGCGACTAGCATATATACACAGGAAGAATGGAAAATTTGCTATGACAGTCCGATCAGGTCGAGTTATATACCGATCGAAAGGTATTAACTTAACTTACAAATGTGCATACTAAGACTTTTAGAAACTCACATGGTTCGCGAGATAAACAGGTGTTAGTGGGAGGGGAAAATTTTAAATTATTGGAGCAAATGGGGCCGTTGGAGCCTTTTCGATTTTTATTTTAATTTTTTACTATTCTAATCAAAAATACGCGTCGAATGACACCTTGATCATCAAAATCCGATCACTGGTTCAGAAGATAATTAATTTTGAAATTTTTGGTGCCCCTTTCAAAACGAGATGAAAAGTCAGTCTGTTTGTTTGTTTGTTTGTTTGTCTGTTTGTTTGGATCAAATCGTAAATTTAGCTTAAAAGTTTAAATGAGGACTTGTTCCCGATCAAAAATCTAGAAACGTTTGTTCTACGACTTTTCCGAAAAAAAGCTAGTTTAGCGGGAAATCGCTAAAAACCGTTAAAATTAAAACCCCTATAGCATCCAAACGATATGAGCTACAGACGTGATCTATGTATCGTTGGAAAGGTATTTTGAAGGGCTTTTAGGCAAACCTTCAAACTTTTTTTCTAAAGTGCATAGGTAAAAATCAACAGGTGAAATAAGATATTTTGTCCCAGATTTTGGCGGTTTTTGAGAAAACGCTGCCTACGATTTTTTTTAATTTGCAATGTGTTTGAGCTTGTAAAATTTCGCGTTTTTTGATATATCATTCATAAATTTATGTTGATTGGTTTGGAAGATATAACCTATTAACTGAATATATACGTTTTACTTTGAATTGAAATAGGACAGCAGCAGCAAAGTGTCATAGCAGCCAGAGTTTGAGAGTGCTACTAGCTTTTGCGCTTGGCATGTGTGTTTTAAGGGAACCAGTGTTGGCAGATAGTTTGTTTTAGCTTGTACAAAAAATAAACAAAGTTGAAATTTCAAAATTTCTGATATCTTTTTCAAAAATTTCTGATATCTTATAAAAAAAACCTCTTTACGAGGTAAAAGTCTAGTGACGAAAACAGTTATATGCCCCAAAATTTCTGATATCCAATTTTGTGACGAATAATATTAAGTTTGACATAAAAATTATTTTAAAAAAAATTTTTGCATTCGGCACTGCGCAAAACATTGAGTTTTATTTGGTATGAAGAATTGAGACATTTTGGCGCAATGTGCCGAGTGCCAAAATTTTTTTTAAAATAATTTTTATGTCAAACTTTATATTATTCGTCACAAAATTGGATATCAGAAATTTTGGGGCATATAACTGTTTTCGTCACTAGACTTTTACCTCGTAAAGAGGTTTTTTTTATAAGATAATTAAAATACACACACTTAAGATTGACAAATTCCATATTTAACGCTAAGTTTTTAAGCAAATTAGTTAGATATTAAAATTGCAAAGCATATTTCTTTGCATGTGCTAACTCGCATATGTATTTATCGAATATATTCAACGATTCTAAATGATAATAATAAAAAAATTATAATCATAATGATGCGCAGTCATCAGACCTTTTCAAACCTTTTCGATACATGGGGAAACTTGACGGAGAAACCCGTACTATAATTTATTGTGTAATGGCTGCAATGACTACCACAACAACAGCCACAAATGTGCGACAATATGAAGCAAGAATGCTGTGAAATCAAGAAAACAAAAGCACGACTCTACAATACCCATCCAAGTAATTAATGGCAAAAGAAAATTTAAAAATATATGCAAATATTATGACATTTTCATAGAAAAATCTATTTAACACCAAAGTGCAGCCAACTTAACTCGGCTATTTTCTAAAAGTGTGGCAACACTGTGCATTTTAAAATTGATAATCACAGTTTGTTTTCTTTTAGATTTATAACATTTTTTGCTAGTTACAGAGACAACTAGTTGTCGATCATAACCAACGCTTGCACTACAGTTGCAGGGTATAACGAGATGCGGTTCAATGCAATAAGCAAAGCACAAGCAAAAACAAATACGAAGCAAATGCAAATGACAGCGACAACGCAAAGACGAAGAACAACAACAAACATATATACAAATGCAAATACAATGTACCGTTGCTTTTCAAAGCAGCCACCAAAAAGAACAACAAAAGCAACAGCAGCGGGTGAATATTACTTTCAAATAAAACAAAAACAAATTTTGAAGCAGCCGCTACAAAAACAAATACAAAACAAAAAAAAAACACTTGAAAGCATTGCGAGCATTTAAGAGAGCTTAGAGATTGAAAGAGCTTTTGAGATGGCTTCAAGCTGCTAACACTACACTTACTTACACAAGTGTTGTGCAGTGTTAAAGGATTTGAAAGGCTTAAGTAACTAATTTAATCAAAACAAAACAAAAATTGACTAGAAATAGCCAAGTATAAAAAAAAAATATAATTATAATACAAAAATAAGCTAATATAATAAAAACTGTTTCTATTTTATTTCAATAAAATCATTATTAAAATCGTAAACATTTAAGAAAAAAGTGTTGGGTAACAGTCTAGTACCGGCTCTGCTCTCAAAAAAAAAAAAAAAAAAAACTCAAAAAGAGGGCGATTTATGATGAATTTTGGTGAAAAAATTTTTATGGGGTCACTGCTAGTTTTTTTTTAATTGAATTTTGAAATTTTGATATTTTCAATGCAAAATGAGCTTTTGCATTGTTGTTTTCTGCAACTTGTCACTAATATGAGACGTTTACCAACACAACATTTTCTCTAAATTTTTTAAGCGTTTTCCAACACTATTACGCATATAAAAAAAAGTTAAATATAATAAAAAATAAATAATAAAATAAAATAAAAAAAATAAAACCAAAGGAAATATATAAATCTCTTTTTAAAATATTTGGTGGTCCTGAAAAGGACCGATTTGGTAGAGATTTAAAGATAATAAATTAAAATATGTATAAATTTTGAACAAATATGGCAGGAAAATGGATAAAAAATTGTTAAAAAGGTTGAGTGGGGGTGTGGAATATTCGAGGGTAAGCGCGCCGCAGGCAAAAAATTTTTAAAAAATAAAATCGCGCGATTTTATTTTTTTAAAAATTTTTTGCCTGCGACTTGCTTTGCACATATCACTAATCACTAATCAAACAATTTGAACACGCCATTTTGTCACAATTTATCGCGAATATAACTTTTTTACAGGTTCCGTTATGAAAAGTATTGAAAAACACACAAAAAATGGGCATGTTTTAGAAAAAGTAGTGTTGAAAAACGTTCCACTTTATCGAAAAACAACCCTGAAAACCCCAAAGCAACCATGCAAAAGCCAAAGCAACCATGAAAAATAGAAAACAACAATGCAAAAAGTGCATTTTTATCAAATTTTCAAAATTAAAATAAAAAAAACTAGCAGTGACCCCCTAAAAATTTGTTCACCAAAATTCATGATAAATCGCCCTCTTATTTGTTTTGTGTTTTTTTTTTATTTTTAAAACAGAGCCGAAACTAGACCTTTACCAAGTGTTGCTTATGAAAATAATTATTAAATTATAAAACTAAAATTGTTACGTACATAAACAACCTCAAATGGCATTGAACCGGATTTTAAACAATCTTATTTGCTCAATATATATTTTCATTATTAAAATATTACAATAAGATTACTAATCTAAGTTTTCTTATATTTTCTATATTTGGTTTTGCTAAATCTGGCTACTTAAAATCTAAAATGGCAGCACTGATCTGCACTTTTCACAATACTAGGGCTAGATACTCGCATACATGTATGTATGTATGTAATTTGGGGCCCAGGGCTGGTCCAGTTAAGCTTAAGCATATGCAAATTCTGTGTGTTGGCTGCACAAGAGACACAACCTGTTGTCGTTCTGTTGTTGGAAGCAGAGAGAGAGAGGAAGGCAGAAAAAGAGAGAGAGGGGAGGCCGATTAGTTGCCCATGCGCTGCGTTCGTGGTACACAAAGTATTCGAACGGCATTAAATGCAGCTCAGTGTGCCAGTCAGTGAGTGAGTGAGTGAGTGAGTTGAACTAGTCGTCAGTCAGCATTTTGTAGCTGTAGTTGTATTGGTGGTGGTGATTCTATGCACCACTGTGTGTTGAAAAGTGAATGTCCACAGAAAGTCCTTGAAACCTGAAACCGATCTTTCCAGTTTACGTACTGAGTTGCAGTCGTCAGTTGCCATCGCTGCAACTTTGCCAGACAACGAACTCAAAACTTGGACTTGCTGCCTTAGCCAAGCTAACCAACTAACCAAGATGCTGAGAGGCTTTTGCTTTTGCTTTTGGCCAGACCAATCCAATCCAATCGAATTTAATCGAATTCTATTCATATATCATATTCGTAGCTGTCTACTGTGTAAATCCTTCTCCACCTGAACAAATTTCAAGTGTTGCACTGCGCGAAAAATTTGGGTTACGAATCAAAAAAAAAAAAACAAACTAGATTAATATCATTAAAGAGAATTTAATTAACAAATTCATAAAATTTACAAGAATTAAACTTGAATTGGATTGATATGGTTTTGAGGAATCTATGCACTGAATTTCTTATACCCACTTTACACAACAAAGTCAAGTATTCAAATGGAAGAAGGCTAAACTAAAAGTATTCACAAAATTCATGAATGTATACAAGAAATATATTCGGAAAATAATTTTAAGTATTTAAGAAAAAGTATATATTGATTTCAACCTGTTTAAATATATTTTTAAAAGCCCACTTTCATTTCGTGCAGTGCAACAACTTGTCAAGAATTTGGGTTACTTTTGGGTGCGGTTCATGTATGAGAATAAAAATCAGAATGAATTATAAAATGTACACAAACAATACAAAAAGATTACAATATTGGCATACATCCTTGACAAAAAAAAAATTGTCAAAAATAACCGGATCTTCCAAACAAAATATAAAAAAAGAGAGCAAAAAACTTCCAATTATAGAACGATTTACACGCATTGCACAATGGAGAGTCGGCGGGAGGCAGGGAGAGAGGGGGGGAGTTATAAAAGCGTCACAACAAGAATCTGGCCATAAAAACAAGTCACAAATCCCCCCAAAAGCAAAGGCAAAAAGTCAAAGCAAAATCAAAACCCAAAATCAACGTAATGCGATTACAAAACACCCAAAAGCAAAGCGAAACAATTAACTGAACGAGTCTGCAGTAGAGTTTTTACACTGTATCTATAGAAAATGTTTGGTATCTGTATCTCAAACTGTATCTGTATCTGTGTCTGCGTTCATTTAACAAGCGTTACAGATAAATCAAAGCGGCAAAGCGTTGTTTTTTTTTATTTTTTATTTTGTTCATTCCTTTATTTTGACCAAAAACTGAAAGCTTGGGCGCAGTCCACTGTTTGTTAGCCACCTGCATTGGATTGACATTGAAGTTGTTTGTTTATTGGATTGTATTGTTGTTGTTGTTGTTGTTATTGTATTTTTCCTTCTTTTTTAATTTAATTTTTTTTATAAACGTGTCTATATATTTTATAAGACCAAACCTACCTACAAGTGTCTTTTGCCTTTCATTTCTTGCAATTGGCGTTTCAATTTGCCCGCTTGGCTAAGTAGTCAAGTCAACTGCATACCTGAATATGCACGGGCAAATTTAATCAGCTTATTCCATAAGTAAATGCTCCGAGATAAATTTAATACACTTTGCTGAAATCTAAAATCTATTAAACACTTAAAAGCGTAATGCAATTTGAGATCAAGGGAAGCGAATTGAGATTATTATAATTAGTTATCAAGCTTATATTAAGTAATTATTGCTCATAATTGTATTAAGTTGTTGTACATTTACTTTATCAAAAGATTCTGGGCCAAAGCTCTAGCTGATGAAAGTGCAATTTAACATAATTTAAGTTACTTTCACTCTGAACGAAGCTTTGCGAATGTGCTTGAACTTTCTATGTAAAAGTCCTGTTGTTAAAAGTAGTGTAAAGCTTTATATTTATTCTCAATATTAAAAAGCTCATATTGCTCAAAGTTGAGTTAAGTGAAAGTTGAGCTTATCTTAATCTGCACTTATTCAAACCTAAACCTGTACTTTAATTCTCAAATTAAAGCTTATCTTTAACTGCTCTAACTTAATCTTAACCTGTATTTTCACTCTCAAATGAACTTTAGATTATATTAAAGATTTCAGGATCATTGATTTTACTTTCAATATACTTTAATATGGGTTTTATTTGTTTTGAGGTCATCAAGTTGGGTTTCTTCTTAACAGCTGCTTTAATTTTGGGTAAACAGTTGGTTCTCATGGTTTAGGTATTTACCTTTCGAAAGTAAATAACGTTATAAAAACCAATTAGAAGCCTAAAATGCCAACTTGCAAGGCACTTTACTCGTAAATACCCGTAATAAAGTAAACCTTAATTACTTGACTCTGCTTTGGCAAACAAAACAAAGTATAGAAAGAAAAAGTAAAGTCGGCATATACACGTTGCTAAGATACCCTGTTGTTGAGAATCATTTATATTTGAAATTAGAATTTAAGGTAAAATGAAATTATGATCTTTCAAAGC
Source organism: Drosophila quinaria (assembly GCA_035047525.1). Lineage (NCBI taxonomy): Eukaryota > Metazoa > Arthropoda > Insecta > Diptera > Drosophilidae > Drosophila > Drosophila quinaria. The sequence continues at coordinate 4,131,025 of JAWNPO010000554.1, forward strand.
ATTATTGGAAATCTACATAACCAATTTAATAACTCTAGCTCTTTTTGATTTGAGAAATTTTGCCTTAATTGAATTTTTATTAGGAATTTACGTTTTTGTCATAGTAAATAATAATTTAAGCTATAATACTCTATATATTTCGCAGTGTGTTGACTCGTATTACAAACTCAGTACATCTAGCTCTTTCATAGTATGGAAATTGTTTATATATCGTTTGTTTATTAGCCATACTATTTGTTATTTTCACACTGTTTACAGGGTATAGAAAATTGGTATGAGGTCTCTTAAAGGCGCATACCAAGGCACCAAAACGAACCACTTGAGCTGTTGTTGCTGTGCCGTGTTGTAACCCTTCAAAATAACTCTATAAAACTTTGTGTAAATATGGCGTGTTTGGTGTTTTTGCGCATTAAACACAAAGAAAAAGCCGTCAAATGCCGCAAGGCAAAAATATATATAAACAATATATTATTATTAATAATAATAAAGCATACATATATTCCGAAATAAAAGTCTATGAAATATTCGAGGAATTGTTGAGAAGCTACTGACAAGTGCCAACAATAAATAGATACTGACAGTTATTGCAGTATAAGTGTAATTTAAGTATCTGTGTGAGTGTGTGTTAGCGTGGTATATGTAGAACGACCTTGCCGAAGGCAGTCTTCCAAACTCTTTCAGCTCTTCATGGCAAAAGCAGTCGCAATAAAAGAATTAGCGGCGCTTAATGCGCAAGCGTAACAGAAAAATCGCTAAAAATATGAAGAAAAAAGAAAAAAACTATAAAAATTAAATACATTTTATCGTTGGTTTCTTTTTTCTCACACATACTTATGAACGATTTTTCAATGGTCGACAACAATAGCGGAACAAGCTAAATGATTTTCAAGTAAATGCGCCATTCATAAGTGGATGCCACACATGAATATACATACATATATATTGTATCTCAAAAAATACCAAAAGATACATGCATACTCCAGCTACAGATACACTATTTTATAGTTTGTATATGTATTTTGATGTTTTCAACATCCGCATTCTACGTGGCGCTCTAAATACTTAAATAAAACACAACACTACAACAACAAAAAAAAGAGCAGCAGTTGAAAACGGATTTTTGATTAATAGTTTTTTTTTTTTTTGTTGGTCCAAGCTTAAAGTTTTATTTCAATGTTAATTGAAGCCTCGATCTCAGCACGTGATTTGATTTCCCCTCTTCAATGGTGACTCAGTTATTTATTTAGTTCGAATTGCACTGACGTTTAGTTTTAGCAGTAGAGAACAATTAGAAACCGCAGTGTAATTATAAATAAAGTTGAGATCAAATTGAAATTCATTTGAAAATTGCAAAAGCTGACAAGCTCAAGTTGTGTATCTGTCAGATTGACAATGTTGTTGCGGATCTTTCGAGTGTCATAGAGACGATTAAATTTATAAGCATGGAGAATCCAATATTCAAATTCAAAATAAATAATTTATTTAATTTTAAAACTTTTGTTGTTAATTTTTCAATCGTTTTTATTGTAACAAAAATAAATACCTAAATGTATTGGTAAAAAGTTGTACTGGTATTAGTTAAATAGCTTTTATACACTTCATTTAAGCTAGAGCTTTCAAAGCTCGCATGTGCATGTGCCATGTGGGTGAGTTAAAGCTTTCAATACTGAAATTGAGTTTAAAATGACTCTCTTATCTCGTTATAGAAAGTGAAACTTTCCACGGGAGTAAACTGTAAATGTCAAGATATCAACATTGCAATCATAAAAATCATCATGGAATACCTGTTTTATTAAGAATGCACAAATTATAAATATTAATATTTAATGCAAATGCAAATGTTAATTGTACAACCTTTTACAATTTATTATTATTTTATACTTGTACGAAATTAAACTCAACTGTACAACCGAAATCTCAAAAAACTGATACGATCGACAACATACTGGCCCAATTCATATCTCGTTTGTGAATATTTATAATAATGATAATGATATAATTTGGTCACATTTGCCATGTCATAATTGTTTTCAAATTGCCTTCAATTAATTTTAAATATAGTGTTTACGCATTTGGCTCGAATTCGTTTTATTTTCTGCAAGTCAGACAAAAAACAGGCTAAAAATAAACTAATAATAAGCTGGACAACATACCTTACCTATTATTATTATTATTGTTGTTGTTGAAATATTCGATTTAACCTTTAATTTGTTATTGTTATTGTTAGAATGAAGATACTACGGAGACAAAAAAAGAAAAAAACAGCAAAAATTTCATAATTAGCGGAAGTAACTTGTTTCTAACACACACATATACATATAAAAAGATATTCCGCATTTTTTGACAATTGATAAAGAGAACAACTTTATCAGGTTTGTCGTGTCGACTATTAGAAGCAAATTGCCTACACTTTTCGCATCTATTTTAAAGCAATATTTCTTGGAAATTCGGTTAACAAATTACAGCTGAAAAAAATGCCATGTGGTAATTATGATATCAGTTGAAACTCCCAATAACTACTTGGACAGCAACAGCAATAGCCCAACTGTCTGTACTTTATTAAAAAAACCTGATAAGCCTCTACACTGATAAGACACAGTCAAAAAGCCACAAAGACAGAAACCACAATAAATTATAAGTAAATAAAAACTAATCTAAAGTGAATTTTCAACTACTTAAATGATGAGAAAGAAAACACACTTGAAATATAAATGAGTTAAAATTCGAAACAGCAATTGTGAACTTTATAAAATGTCTTAGTTTGTAATGATGTAAAGCTTTATAAAGCTTTAATGCGCTTAATAAATGCTCATTCATATATAAAAATAATTAACTTTAAAATAAGAGATTATAAAAACGGTTAAAACTGCAATTTTCAATTTAAAAAAACAATGTTTTCAACATTTTTGTAGACTCACAACTAAATTTTCAGTAACTTTCAGCTCAGAGTTGAGCTTTCCGGCATTAATACGGGAATAATGAGCTTTTTTCCTCTCATAAGCAATTTGCTCGCTAATTCATATGTTTAAGCCGCGTTTAATAGCGATAATCTAATCCGTTTTTAGTGTCACTTGAAGCTAGTGTCATTGAGCCAGCTATGGATAGATAGACTGACGCTTTGGGGCACTTGTTGTTTGTTGTTAGTTGTTTGGCTTAAATGTCAGCCTAGCCGGCAGCCGTGGATAAATGCATAAATGTTAAATGTCTTTTAAATACCAATCGAGGCGGCTCGTGCAAAAGAAGCGCCAGGTTCAACTTCAATTTTGAAAGTTTGTGCATAAAATTATTAATCGTTTTTTAGTTGTTCAGTTAGTATTATACGAAAATAAAATAACAAAGTAACAAAAACAAAAAGCTATATACATTTTAAACAATTTACCAATTTGCGATTGAAAAAGATGAAAAAAAATAATAATAAAATAAATGCGGCCTTCTCGCCTCTGCTTTGTTGCAACTTAACTTGCAACAGCAGCAACTAAAACTACAACACTAACAACAACAACTAGACGATTGCAAGTCGAGCTCAGATTAGGCGAAAAAATTTGAAAGGTGCACACACGAATGCATTGCAAGCATTTTAAACAAAGAACTACAACTACAACTCTGTCTGTCTGTCTGTCTGTCCACTTGTCTGGCTGTCTGTCTGTCTTTTGGTTTATACACAAACATAGACAAACAACAAAATTGTTGGTAACAACATTGTATGTGGCATACCTTGCATACATTTGTAGGTATGCGATTAAATTGATTGTTTAAGTTTGTATTATTACATCCTTATGTTGACTATTTGTGCTGCCAAATCTATCGATAGCAATGACAATCGATAGTTTTAAAAGCAAACAATACAAAAAAGCCGAAGCAAAGTTTTCCTCAAACTCTACATTAGGAAAATTCTTAAAAATATTGTCAATTAAAATGATTTGTATAAATAATTAAAAATGTTTAAATTTTTATTATAAATATTGAAAGTAAAAGTTTTTCTATAATATTAAATAATAAAATTAATTCATACCAATTTTTTAAATTCATATGCAAAAGAAGAGTTCTTATTAGTTTGCATTACAACAATTATTTATGTTTCCAAATTATTTAATCCAAAATAAACCCAATTAAACTTAATTAATTATATTTAAAAGATTTTTTTACTCAGCTTTATGATCCATTAAACTGACTGCTGAAAAGCTATTAATATCTCACCTTTAAAAAAGGGAAATGAGAATTAAAGTCGAGACTAGTTTCAACAAATATTGATAGAGTCAAGTGTTTGCCGACATTGATTCAAGTGCATTGAATTCTATTGGTAAACCACTTGAAGAGCAACAAAAATGAAACCTCAATCAGAAATGTGTACAAGTTCATGAGTACAACGAAAGTAAGACGAGGGATAGCTTATCAATTTTTTAATTTTATATTTTTGTATTTATATTATTTATAAAATGCTGAGACTTTAATTCTTATCTTAGTATTACACCGCAAACATTTCGTGTGCTATCAAAGATTCGTCGTCGTTGCATTTCTATTTGCTATTTATTATGATTTGATTATTTTATACATACATATATACAATACATATTTATATGTATACTTGCGCTTATGTACTATCTATGCGCGTTGTCTTATCAGTCATTATCAGTCAAAACGTCTCAAATACAAGCCAAGTACAATGTTGGCCGTCATGTCAACTCGGGTCAAACTCATTCAGACTTTGTCTTTGTGCGTTTTGTCTTTGTCTCGCTAATGGCGCTAATTGTGCTCGCATTGTTGAGTAACGCACAATGTAAAAACTCTCAAATTACCAAAAGCCTCTAATTAGTTTTTACTTGAATTATGGTCAAAGGTCAGAAAGCTATCTGCCATGTCACCGCGTTCTCTCTCGCCATCCCACTCGCTCACTTTTACTCTCACTGTCTGTTGTAGCAGCTAGCTTTAAGGCAGCGTTATAGCAGCGAGCTTTAAAGCACAGCTTTCGATTCGAGTTAAACAAAAATTCATTGCCTAGTTTTAGGCTCGAGATTGATTCGAGTTTTAAATATTTTATAGCATAATTTTGTGTGGTCAATTTAAAGTTGATATTAAATTAACCCTCTAGTGCCCCGGCAAAAAAAGAATTTTGAGCATTCACTAATTTTCAGACATAGAAAATTCGTAGTAAATCTCATCGTAGAGCGGTAAAAGGAAAACTAGCTGATGGAATATTTAGTTATTCATAAAGTTTTGTAGCAATATACTTTTAATTATATCTATAATATAACTATATTAATTTTTAAAGTTTTAACTAAGATTTTTTTTTACCCCGCCTAAAGGCGGTCTTGGGCACTAGAGGGTTAAATTCTTTTTTTTTTATATTTTTTTTTTATTTTTTATTAAGTATAATGAAATGATTTTCACAAAGACAGGTGTCCTGCTATCTTATTATGCAACTTAACCTATCAGAAATAAATTAAATCCAAGCATCTTTTTGTCTAATTTTAATGCAACATCTTTTTGTTGTCAAGCGGCATTTATAATTAGTTTAAAGAAATTTATCGATGCTTGATTAGCTCGGAGGGTATCTTGCAGTCGCATCAGTTGCCAAACAACTTTTCCATTGTTTAATTAAAGCTGTGCGTTTGTTTTTTGCACCTTTTTAAGACAATATTGCCAACAGTTTGCGGCTCTTGAATAACAACTGATTGTACATATTTTTGTTTAAACAATAACAAAGACATTCTAACAGCTGCCTGCGTTTTATGTGAGTGTGTGTAGCACTTTCTACGACTGAATGTCAATTTATGGCCAATTTAAAATGGGCAAATATTTTTAAATTTTGATTAAATATTTATTATATTTTGCATGATTTTTTCATTTTTGATAAGAGACAGCAGCCACCGTTCGTTCAACACGTGATAACAAAATCATCATTATCATTATTATCATTAACCATTATCAGAGGTTCTTATTTTTAAAATTATCAGAATTTAACCCATACATCTGCACTACTCTCGTCAATATTCTACGACGCAAATTATTGTGAAAAATAAAAAAGACTACCATATGGAAAAAATACACAACTTCAGTTGTTAATGCTGGTCAAGACTATATGCATACATAAATAACTAACTCCCTTGCACTATATTGACAGGGTATAAATAAAAGCGAGAGATGTTTAATTTGGCCTGAAAGTAATTAACGAAGCGGAAAAAAAGCTAGTAACAAAACATGGCTAAAAAAAAAAAACCAAAAATCACACACAACTGCGATCGGCAGCAAATCATGAAGAGAAGTCAACGCTGATGTCATGAACTCGACTAATGACATACCGGAACATGAAATGGTCTACATTATCTATGAAACTTCTATAAATAAAAACAATTATAATATAAATAAATTAAATTATGTGTATTAAAATGGGAAAACAAATGAAATTGTATTTGAAATTTAGTTTGAAAATGATACTGTTTGAATAAACCCTTAAATACATAATTAATATTTAGTTAGCTCAAAACAAAAAGACCAAAATAAAAAAGCAGCTGAATGTAAAATTGTACAATTTGGCTTTTTGTAAGAATATGGTAATTTGTTAAAGCATTAAAAGCGTATTTGCATTTCTAATATTTCCAATTAGCCAAGTACTCGTATACAAATACGATTATAATATCAATTGGAGTTATTTGTTTGACGCAAGTGCTTCGGCTCACAATATTTACAGTGCCTACAAGCGTCATTGCTTTTGCATTTTTTTTTTTTTTTTATTAATTAAATAAATTGTTTAATTTGTATTTATATAACCCATTGTTGCGGTCGAATTATGTGACGTATTTGAGGCGCAAATAATCGTGGATTAATAACAATCATCTGGCTTTAAATTATTTGTGAATGGTTTCCAAATCGGAGAGAGAAAAAAATCCCCAGCGATTGAATATCATTTCCATATATTACACACTATATAGTATAGAGTTAATGCCAAGTATTTTTGACTTTATGATGACAAGTGCCGTCTATCTTATCAGCACGTCAACGGTTTCCGTTATTGTTTTTTGCCACGTGTTTCGCTGCCTCGACCCACTGTGCCTCTCCCCCCCAAACGAGATGAAGTGATTCTCAAAAGAATAATAACATTATGAATATGAATAACAAGTGTACTCTTATACGCGTACATTTGTTAAATAAACCAATGAGAAAATGTGTGTTAAGATTGTTTGTAAAACGCCTTTTGAAGGTCGACAATGTTGTTTTTTCACCCACAAGTCTTTTCTCTCGTCTGGCACTTGTTCAAACGTTATTCTTTTAGACCCAAGTTGATTATTACTTATATTGACAGTTTTCGACGTCTGTCAACTGTTTTTACTTTAACGAAAGTTTATTGTAAATTATGTTTTAAATTTCGCTTTCTAAACGAACTTTAACACGCAATCAATTTGCATTTTTGATTCTATTTTGTTATTTTGGTTTTCGGTTTCAATATTTTATTTGTTTTTTTATTTTTGGCGTTTTATTAGTTATTTAACGAAGAGTTGCCAAGTCGCCAATCAAAACGAGTTTCCCTTATCGCATACATTTTAGAACTAGTTTCGTTAGTCTTAGTTATGGCCATTTAGTTAGCCAACTGATGAGCTGACGCACATGCTAATCACAGCAATTCTTGTATGTCTATACCCTGTATTTATAGCCAATTGTCAATTGATGCAACTGAACACATCAAAAAATATATTTAAAAATTCCGACATTTTAAAAAATTATTTTGATTGAGTTTTAATTAAAAACTAGACAAAACTAAAGATTCCAAATATTAAATATATTCCAAGACATTAAATTCGTACTAAAAATATGACAATTTTGTGATTGTCTTGTCTTTATTTGTTTTAATTTTTTGTTAAAAATTTTAAATTTTTTTTGGTTGACAACTCTTTGATCAATTTTAATTTTATATTTACTATATTGATTTATTTTTAAAGAATATTCATCTAACAACTAGGGTATCTCAGAGTCACGTATTACTTAATTACTTTTGGCCAGTCACATTCTTTCCATAGATGCAGATAAATAGTTGCTTAAAATAGTTGAATAATTAGCATAAATAAAATATGTTGGCTTTTCTATTGCCTACTATAAGATTTTTATATATTTTATTTGTCTCTTTTGTTTATTTTTTTGTTTGCAGCAGACAACAAAATATTCCAAGGTTTTCCCATTTCCGTAAAGATATACACAGAGACATATGTATCAATAATCTATCAAAATCAAATGAAATCGAAATCGAATACAAATTGTGAAATGTGAAACATGTTCAACAGGTCGTATACTTAATTCGTGGCATGATTGAATCAAGTGATCGAATTAAGTGGTGAAGAGGGTTGACAGGGGAAGGGGGAAGGGGAGAGGTGTCTTGAGCTTAGTGCAAACAGAATGCAAAGTGCAGTGATAACAATTGCCCACTGTTAACTGATCAAATAAACAAGCTACCCGACGACGACGACGTTCTGGTTCGCAATGCAATGGAAACAAAACTAATTACACAAAACTCGGGGAAAACCACGAGATGAGAGATGGAAGGGGTGGGAGTTTCCCTTTAAAAGTGCTGATAAGCTGGCAACTTTCTCAAGTGAAGGTTGTATATAGAAATATAAACGTAAGTAGAGACGTGTATAGAATTACATTCATACAAAGTATGTACGTATTTCATTCTGTGATGCAATCTGCATTTCGCAAAATACATACACCTACTCGCATATGTCTGCGTACACCCTTTTTTTTTGCTTTAACAGCTATGTAAGTGAAGTCTTCACAGTAAAAAAAAATACTTATATTTGGAAAGGTCGTTTAAATTCCGTTCGAATGATAAAAAAAAATTTGCTTAGCCCATTAAAATCGATTTTTCAATTTTTTTCCTCGACTTCTTACAAAAAATATGTTGATGCAGAAAAAGTCTTCGAACAATTCCAAGTGTGACTGCAAAATATTTTTGCAGGGGAAAAAGGGGTTAAATTAGACATTTTTAGGATTTTCAAAAAATGGGTTAAGGAAAGTTTTGCATCATTCAAACGGAATGTAAGCGACCTTTCCAAAAATATTTTTTTTACTGTGAAAACTTGACTTACATAGCTGTTTAAGTAAAAATAAGTGTGTACGCAGACATATGCGAGTGGGTGTAGATGACTAATTGATGAATAGTATAACAACAAGAACAACAAAACATTTCTCTTGCAAATTTATTTCTCTAGTTTTTTGTTTTTCTCACTTTTTTGTTTCTTATCTCAACTAACTGCTTTATTTTGCGCCATTAATTAGAACTGCTTCCTTTGTGGTAGGTAGCATTGTGTGTGCTGATTAGAAAGAACCTTTCGAATCTTTATTGATATGAGACTAGTGTCTGAAACTGTTGGTGTGTGTGTGTGTGTAAGTGTTTGGCAAGAAACTAAGACAAATGGAAAGTTACGAAAGATTACCTAGAATATTGATACAATACTGTGTACTATATATGAAGCAACAACTAATGTGCAAAGTGTGTTGAGTCAAATTATAAGACTGACAACACTTTATAGGACAACTGATAGTAAATGAATCATTTTTTACAAATTGATCTATACTTAAATAGAACTATCTCGATTTCCATATTATACTTGTATTGTTATCATGAGATAGAACAATCAGTTAACTCATTAATCTATATTTAACCACTACTTGCTCGATTTTTCTATAAATTTCTTTTTATTTTTACAGTATTTTAATTGGTACAAAGAAATATTACAATTCTATGACTGGATTTCAATATCATATAGTCACTTTATTCGATACCTTTTTCAAAATTCCATGTATCGGATCTTTACCTTTGTGGTTTTTTTTACTTTCAACAAATGTCATTAGTGTTGCCAAAAAGTTAAGATTGAACCCAAGTTCACGTAGATACATACATATATTAATTTCTACTTTCTCCCCAAAATTTTCCCAAAAAAAATAAACAATTCGGAAGGGTTTTAAATAATATGTACGGGATTTTCCTGTCGCATAATTATTGTAATTCAATTATGACTCAACTTTCTATATATTATTTAATGAATACATTTAATTCATCATGGAATAGAATAATATTTGACGAATCAATCTATATTAAGCCACAATTGACTCAACTTTTATGGTTATCTTAATTTATTAGAGCTGTATTCTCATATAAAGTTTTCTTAACTTATTTTTATTAACCCATTAAAGACTGCCATATATCGGCTGGTACGATTTTGATGAAATTTTGAAATACGTGCCTAGAAGACCATAGAAGTTAAAAGAAGCAAAAAAAAAAATTTATCTTTAAATTTTATTTTTTCCGATTTCCATACATTTTTCAGCTTTTTTCGTCAACATTTTCTATGCAGAAAAAAAACCAGATATTCAGCTGTAAAAAACTTTAGGTATACCGAGGATAACTAAACTGTTCAATTTTTATACTAATTTTTTTGTTATTTCGCTTTACTATGAAATAAATTTTTCCCCGATATCTCTCACATTTTTTAAGTGTCAACACTTTTTTGGGTATTTAAATACCCATTAGCCTAAAATGGGTTAAAATGGTTGGATAGTAAACTCACCTGCATTATGGGATAGGCGACGCGTCCTTTGCCGAAACGTTCGATGATGGTCAATTTGCTGGCACTGGCGATAACGCCCGCAATGTTCGATGAGGAGAGCACGGGACGCAGCGGCTGTACAATGGGCACAAAGTCACGATTACGCTCTGCAAATGTGCGATCAAAGGAATTGCGACGATCGCTCTGCGATCTTCTATAAGGCACATGGTTGCTGTTGTTGCTGCTGTTGCTGTTGCTGCTGTTGCTGCTGTTGTTGTTGCTGCTGTTGTTGTTGGCAACTGTTGCTGCTTTGTTTGCATATTGTGAGACGCCCATATAGGATTTAGATTTGCGATATTGTTTGCCCGTATATACAATGTTGGTGTCCAGTTGATTCTGATCGCTGCAAATGCTGCTATAGCTGCTGCTGCTCCTATCCGAGCTGGCGCTGCTGGGCAACACAACGGTGGACGACGGGGACGCGGAGGGGGGCAGCAGGGCGGGCAATATCGATGGCTTGGAGCATTTGGCACAAGGTACGGCCAAAGCGGCCGTTAACAAATCGGCGGGATTTATTTTGTTAACAGCATTATGCTCAGTGTTGTTGGTTGTTGTTGCTGTTGCTAACAACTTGTTGTTACTTTTGTTTTTATTATTGTTGCTGGCGTCTTGTGTGGATGTTTGACGTTGCAACAGCTGCTGATTGTTATTGTTGTTGCTGTTGTTGTTATTATTGTTGTTGTTGTTGCTGTTGCTGCGTGTTAATGGCTGTAAGAAGATCTGTTGCCTTTGGGGTCTGGCCTTTTTGCTGGCACGTTGCTGTTGTTGTTGCTGCTGTTGTTGCTGCTGTTGTTGTTGTGACTTATTGCTAACGTTCTTTGGACGCGCTGCGTTGTTGTTGTTGTTGTTGTTGTTGTTGTTGTTATTGCATTTATTGCTTACATTTTTGGTCTTTTCATTAGTTTTCGTTTGATTGTTGTTGCTGTTGTTGCTCTTGTTGGTTTGCAGCAACTGTTGCTGCTGCTGCTGTTGTTGTTGTTGCTGCGTCGCCGGTTTGTCCTTGTCCGCCTTCGCTTGCTTGGCATTCGGTTTGTTTACCATTTTCACAACGTCGTCGTCGTCGTCGTCGTCTTTCTTGTTATTGTTATTTCACTTGCTATTTGTTCAATTTTATTCAAATTTATTTTCCACTTGTTTATTTAGTAGTTTTATTTAATTTTTGTTTTTCGGCTTCTCTGCGCTTGCTTTAAAGTGCTTCTGTGCTTGTTCTATGCGCAATTGGCTTTGGTCTCTGCTTCGTTTAACTACGCTGCTTTTTGGTGCTGCTGTTGCCTATCGGCATTCAAACACTCTCTCTTTTGTTGTTCAAGCACTTAAGCACACACACGCACACGCGCGCACACACACACACAAAGCAAGTGAGAGCAGAGAGAGCGCTACAAAAAGAGAAGGAGAGCGACACTTGCACTAAATATTTCGTTTCGTTTCGTTTCGATTCGTTATGTGCTCCCGTTCTTGTTGTTTTTGCTATAGTTGTAGTTGTCGCCGCTTTGCCGAAGCTTTCTGTTTAGTTATTGCCACGTTTGTTGTTGTGCGTTTTTGTTATTGTTATTTTGGTTTTTATGTCGTTTTGATTTTATTTTATATATATATATATTTTTTTTGGCTTTTGCCGTTGGCGTCGTGTGATCGACTTTTTTTTTTAATTTTTATTTTTATTAAATGAGCTTTTGTTGTACCTTTGAAATATTTATAATCACAAAATTCATTAATATCTTTTTGTTGTTTTCGTTTTCTTGGTTTGCTGTTGTTGTTGCTATTGTTATTGTTATGATTGTTGGTCTGGTTTTTGCTGGCTCACTGACGTTTTATTTTGTGCATACACTTTTTAACTGCGTCTTCTCATCTAAAATGTTTGCCCTGTTCTTTGCTGCCAATTGAAAGAAATGGATAAAGAAAAGAAAGAGAACAAGACATTGTAATTTTGTATATTAAAAAGAATGTACATATGTACAAAAGAATGTACATTTGTTTTTGTTTAAGCACATTTTTTTAGCTAAACGCTGTTTGTTTATAATTTAATATAGCATTGTATTCTTGGCCCCACACTGCCTAGTTGCCTATCGCTTTATCCCTTTCAGCATTTATCAATTTTGTTTTGCACCTGTGTTTACTAAAAAGGAGTAAAAAATATACATGTGTTGTCTTTTTTTTTTTTTTTGTGTTGTGTTTGCTCACATCGTTTTCAATTCCAACGCGCAATTTCTATTACTTTCGCGTCCACCAATAACAACAACTACAAAATATCGCTTGCCATTTTTGGCATTCTCTCTCACTCGCAATCTCTCTCTTGGTCAGCACTGCGCTCTTCCGCTCTCTTGAACCCACGATAAGATGATGTAAGTTTTTTTTAAATGCAAACTGTACAAAAGTACGCACATATGTATGTATATTATTTTTGCATTGCAATCATTTTGCATTCACAATACATGTATGTTTATATGTGAGTCACAAATTGATTTTGTTATGGGTTGGGAAAGCGCTTAATTAGTATGCCATTAAGAATTGAAATTTGTATGCCATAAAGCGCAATATTGTTTCACATTTGCATATGTACATAGACTGATGTATTTACATATCTTTAACCCTTTAAAGCAGCGGTGGGCACGCATGGGCTCCGGGAGCTAGCGGCTGCTCCCAACTTTTTGCTAGCAGATTTGGATGATCGACAAAGTAGGTAGACTCTAATAGGGTTGTTGTTGATTTTGTTGTAGTGCTCCCGAATTCAGATTTCGTGCCCCCCGCTGCTTTAAAGACAAACTTATCGATTCAGGGAAATTGATAAATTTGAATTTGTTTATTTACAGTTACTCAAAACGTACACAAAGTAGATCAATCAAATTACCTTCCTTGTTGACAAATGATTCAAAGAAATATGAATAGAATCAGAATATAGTTAAGTTTAATTTATGCATGATTCATATAGCACTCATATCAATTTATTATATAAAAAGAAAATGTGCAAACAATTATATTGCGTTCGTTTCAAATTCCAATTGTTAAGCATTTTTACCGAATCATTTGAAAATTTAAAAGAATAAATAACAAATTTTTATTTTTTTTGAGATTTGAAATCTCTAAAAAGTATGCTATATTACTGGAAAATTTATGCTAAACAGGATTTCGGAACATGAACAGCTTTAAATGTGAACTTTACCTCAGTGAAGACTGTTGAATATGTGATTGAATTTCCTAATCTCCTTAGTTGGATAATTTAAACTTGAAATAGATCTTCATGCTGACCATGATAAGTAGCATGCAATTCCCATTTGGCGATTGTGTATGGCTTGAAGCCGGAAAATGCTTGACAGCCTCAGAATTGTTGTCCAAGAGATCTTCACTCAGAAACTGAATTTATTTTAATGACGAATTTGCTGATTGCATTATGTTGACTGTTAACTGACTGACAATTGTATTTCAATATTTTATATTTACCAAGCCTGCTTTGTGAAACAATAAAGGGCATACACAAATACAGTGGACCACTAATGTCTTCTTACACCCTAACTTAGTCAAATTTTTGTATAATAGGAAAGGTTTGATGTAAATTTCTAAATTTAAAATTCTATTTGTAGAATATTTTGAATTTTTATAAAAATTTTTCAAAAATCCTTTTAGAATTTTTTATGATTTTTTGAAAATTGCTAAGAAGCCACTTTTTGTATGAAAAGGAGGAAAAAGGGATTAACATAGTAATTTTTAGCAAATATTCCAAATTTTCCATGGGTACTTAAAGGGTTAAAGAAATTTTTATATCGTTTAAACAGAATTTAAATGAATAGGTGATTAAATTAAGAAATATGCATAAAATCTTTTTTATTATACAAAAATTTTACAACGTTAGGGTGTATGAAGACATTAAATAAATCATTCATTGCTTTCACAATATATAAAATTTTCTTTTTTTTTTTTCTTAGTGAACCCCGATTCTATAATCAGAATAGTATTAGAATTTAGAAAAGTGTTTAAATTTTTTTCATGGCTAAAATGCCACAGAAACTGCCTGAAGGTGATATTAAAATAAGCCGGAAATGATCAATACCCTACAAGCGACATATGTACATACATATGTACAAACATAGATTTATGTATATATTACATTATACATATTTTCTACACACAAAAAGAGAAAGACAGAGAGAGAGCGAGCGAAAAAAAGTGCGTTTATTTTGGCAACCTGAAACCCGGCAGCAGAGATTGCACCTCTGTCACGTAGCCGCAAATTGCAAGATCAATAATTTGATAGTCTTTTCTTATATATTTACCTGAGGAATTGGATGATAACTCGTGCTTAAACGGCCATAATACGAAATTGCAATGCTGGCAACTAACGTTTTTATGCTTTCTTTTCAGCACGTACACAGAGATGTATGCAAAACAAAATGAGAGCGAGAGAGAGAAATTGAGGGCCACAACGAGGACGAGGATGAGGACGACGAAAACACCGAATGCCAGAAACGAGCAGCACGATCTCCAATGGGCACTCAGCGATGAAAAATGGCGTTATTGAGAGTATGTAACGCGTTATCCGTTATCCGTACGCGACGCGTTATCCGTTATAAATACTCTGACGTTATTAGTTACAGTTACACGATTTAAAATGTGATTGTGTGTATGTGTTTGTTATATAGAGCAAGCACACAAACAGTTTGTCGTATTAAAATAAATCAGCAAATTGACAGCAAGAGTGGGAGTAAGAGAACGGAAGCAAAAATGCAATTCGTTTCAGATGCAGCGCTTAAGAGTGGATGTTGTTGTTATCGATGTTGTTGTTGTTGTTGTTGTGAACCACCCGCAACAAAGCTAAAGATGGTTAATTTTTTGGTTTTGTTTAAATATTACGTGAACGTGATCCAACAACTTTTTCTTATTTCTTTTTTTGGTCTACACTACACAACTGACTGACATATAAAACCCTAATTGCTATGGGCTTAATAATTATATTTTTGAATTTGCTTTCGATTTTAGCTATTCCTTTAATTGTTTCACACGAAGAAGAAACACAACACACGCGTGGACGAAAAGAAAAAGCACGTTGCTCAATGTCCGCTAAAAAGATTCGAGAATGTTGTGGGCGGCAAACGGCGCGTTGGCAACTAAAGAAATTTAAACGCTTTGATAAAACTCGTCAATACACACTTCGCACTCACTCACAACTTAACGTTGTGAAGCACTTTTCCCAAGGGTCGCTATAGATCGTTATTTGGATTTTACTTAATATATTTGGTGATGGGTGATCACAGAAAAGATCGTTGATTCAATTTTCTGCACGATTTGAATTTAAATATCTTGAGGTGTCTTCTCTACTTGAGTGTCGAACATGTGACGAGCAACTGATGGCCGTTCGTTGCTTAAGCAAACGCGTTGTTTGTATAAATCGCGGCTGCTACGCGTCGCGAACGTCGACTACGCACCATGGTACGAATGCCATTTTCATCGCTCAAAATCGTTTTTTTTATTTTTGTTGTACAACAAAATCAGTTTGACTTCAAAGTAAATATTTATCTCGAAAAATATTTGTATGTGTGCTTTAAATATTACATTTGTCTCGTAGTCAAGTTGATTCTGTTTTATATACAGCTGTGTTCACGAAAATAGCAGTGCAGATGACCTGCACCTTTAACATCGATTAATCCTAGTATAGAGAACAATATAGGACAAAAACTTTTTATAATGGTTAAATATATTTATTTTCTCAAAACTTAACATTTTTTTTTTTTCATTCAGTCAGTATTTTTTTCATAAGGATCAAAAATAAAGAAAATCGATAATTTGCGCTGTTCATTAAAATAGCAGTGTTAAAGAAAAAGCTTAAAAAATTAAACAAAACTCAATGATAAACTTAACAATATTAAAGAATATTTTGATTATGGCCTAGTATTTAGTTGCATGTCCTTTATTGGCTATTACAGCCTCGCACCTAAGCCCACGGAGCCACCCAAGTCCTGCCAACGCTTGAGCGGAACTTTCGCCCTTTTCTCTTCAACAACTTGGCAACCCTGCGACTTAGAAGTCGTGAATCAATTTGAGACATTTCATCTGATGTCCCCCCATAAGTTTCAAATGGGATTTGGGTCCGGAGACTGAGCTGGCCATGGCATTGGGTCGATCCTTTCCTGGCAATCCCGGTTTTTGGCCGGTTTGTTGGTGGATTTGGATCGCTATCCTGCTGGAATGTCCAGTTTAAGGACATATTCCAACTGGCATATGGCGGCATAACATTCCTCAATATATTGACGTACAGATTTTGGTCCATAACCCCCTAGATCATATGTGCTAAGCCCATACCGCTATGCGAAAACCAGGTCCACATTATATTTGAACTGGCCACCGTGCCTAAAAGTCTTGACAGTATGATTTGGAAGATACCCCGTATTGGGAGTCAACTGACGCACTGCCAAGAGTCTATTCTATCAAAAGAAGATCATTTGGACTCATCTGTCCAAAGGATATTACTCCATTTTGATATTAGTCAGTTTAAAGTTGGTATGGGAATTGTTTTCGCATAGCGGTATGGGCTTAGCACATATGATCTAGGGGGTTATGGACCAAAATCTGTACGTCAATATATTGAGGAATGTTATGCCGCCATATGCCAGTTGGAATATGTCCTTAAACTGGACATTCCAGCAGGATAGCGATCCAAATCCACCAACAAACCGGCCAAAACCGGGATTGCCAGGAAAGGATCGACCCAATGCCATGGCCAGCTCAGTCTCCGGACCCAAATCCCATTTGAAACTTATGGGGGACATCAGATGAAATGTCTCAAATTGATTCACGACTTCTAAGTCGCAGGGTTGCCAAGTTGTTGAAGAGAAAAGGGCGAAAGTTCCGCTCAAGCGTTGGCAGGACTTGGGTGGCTCCGTGGGCTTAGGTGCGAGGCTGTAATAGCCAATAAAGGACATGCAACTAAATACTAGGCCATAATCAAAATATTCTTTAATATTGTTAAGTTTATCATTGAGTTTTGTTTAATTTATTAAGCTTTTTCTTTAACACTGCTATTTTAATGAACAGCGCAAATTATCGATTTTCTTTATTTTTGATCCTTATGAAAAAAATACTGACTGAATGAAAAAAAAAAAGTGTTAAGTTTTGAGAAAATAAATATATTTAACCATTATAAAAAGTTTTTGTCCTATATTGTTCTCTATACTAGGATTAATCGATGTTAAAGGTGCAGGTCATCTGCACTGCTATTTTCGTGAACACAGCTGTATATATATATAATTTTTTTAAATATAATTTTTAAACAGCAATTTTACAATTGTAACTTTCAGGTCTGTTCCGAATGTCGAACGTTTTCAAAAAGTAAAAACGAAACGAAAACGAATATGAATGTTTTCATTTTCTTGTCATTACTTTTCAAACTTGGTTTCGAAAACGTTTCGAAAGTTAAGTTTTTCAGGTTGCACATAGAATAAAACTTCGTTGTTCGAATTTTGTTATTCAGTTGAAGCAATTCTAGAAGCTTTCGATTGCGAGAGTTGGTATCAATAAAAAAAATTAAAGTGGAATTCAGAACAGCTCTGTTTAGATTTTTTTTTTTAATATTTTATAGATGCTTTAAAAAAACCCGATTCAAAAAATATCCAACTTTAATATAATTTTCAGTTTATAAATTAAGGTACTCATTTTAAAGTTTTAAATGGCATTTACTTTTTAATCCTGTGACTCTAAAGCACACGATTGATACGCTTTTATTAAGCGCTTTCGATAGTTTGAGGCCCACTGTACGACGGCGACAACAATTCTAGAGAGCAAAATTGAAAAAGCTGAAATAAAAAGTGAGCAGCGAAAAGTTCACAAATAACTAAGTCGCCTGCGGCATACATGTATATATGTATATTTATATGTATGTATGTGTGTACATGGCAACAAAAACGACACATTTACATAAGCACATAGGTATGCATATATGTACGAATGTGTATATTAAACATTTCTACATACACAGTTAATCTCTGCAAAATGAACAACAACAATTAGATGATTTCAGCGTCGAACTTGCTAGAGAGAGAGAGAGAGAGAACGCGCGCTTTTTAGTTTTTTGTACTCTTTACACTCAACGGTGCTTAGCTCATTTCACAGCAGTGGGTCAGACGTTGACTGGCCGACCATTGTTTTGGCCGCGTTTTCACTTTTAAGCCCAGTTTCTGCTAGATCAACATGTGGCTTGTTACCTTTCGTTAATTCTGGCTGGCAACTCCAAACGAACCATCCAAAATAGTTTGCCGATAGTGTGATAGCGAGAGAGAGCGCGAGAGCGAGAGAGGATGAGTTACAGAGAGCGCGCGAAAGCTTTGGGCTGCTTTTAGCCGAAAGATTGACAAACGAATTTCATGTAATGTGCAATTGTTGTTGTTACAAGTCATAATGAAATACCGGCCGGCGTCGACATTGAATTCAAAGAGAGTGAGAGCGCGCGCGGCAAGAGAAAGCTTCGACCTTGCCGGACAGTGCGGCCATTTGTAATGCCAGTGCTGCCATTTTAATTAAGTGAGGTTAATCATAATAGACATGCTTATTTTTTGTGATATCCGCAATAAACATACGATAGAACACGTGACAAAATACATACATATATTTGTATGTTTGTGTATATGTCAAGCATACATTTAATTGTAAATTAATGCGACATATTAGTGGCTGCGCACAATGCCGCAAATAAACACAAATAAATAAAATTATTGTCTGCGTGTGTGTGTGTGTAGACAACAATTTAGATTGCCAAAATTCGATGCGTAGTATTTATCAACACGCTAAAGAGTTATTTTAAATGCATACCAATGTGTGTATGTAATTATGTACATATACATATGCGTGTATGTATGTATGCGTGCGTGTGCGATTTATTTGTAACCTAGAACTGTCAAAAAACGATATGCAAAAATCGATAACAACGATTTATTTCAATTCAGCTGATTATCGATCTACTGTCAAGTCCGTTATCATTCAAATTAAAGCATGAGAAGATATGTACATAAATTGTATTGTAAAAGAATAAAGTTATTGACAATATTAAGTGTGTGTGTGTGTGTGTAAACTGCATTGTTCGATTATTAGCGGAAACGTCGAGCATAAAAGGCACCGCCAATGAGAAAACACGTCAAGAGACTGAAACCAAGAGTCTTGTTCAGAAACTTGTCCTGCCACTGTCGATTGGCAATACACTGGCTGTAGGGCATGCTGGAGAACGAGACGCTGTTGTACAGTGGAACCCAAAATCTCGGAAACAAGCGGAACAATGTCGTATCCAGCCATTTGCGACAGCGGAAGGAGAGACGCTTGGTTAGATCACGCATCTGAAATGATGACCAAAAAAAATTACAAACTATGAAGAACACTTGATATAATAGTGGGATTTTAAACAAATTTTATCAAATCACAATCTTAATTTGTGATTGTGAAAAGAAAGTCTTCCTTCCTAGGACAGCTACAGTGGCGTCAGAATTAGTAGGGACATACAATTCTATTGCTTCTTTTCACTATTATTCTCATCCCTGCAACATCCAATGCACTAAAACTCTTAGACTTAATGCCTAATCGCCATTTCTATTTAAATTTAAAAAAAAAATTAAGAAGAAAAAAACATAAATTTCCGAAATTCATACTGGCAGAAAAAATAGTGACTAGAAGTATTAAGTAAAAAATTTTTGTTTTCTACATATTATTTTTAAAAAACTTTAATATTTTGTGGTAGCACCTATTATTTTTAATATTCTAGAGCACTTTGGGCGCATGGACTCCACAAGTTTGGCACAGGTTTCCTGAGGAATTCCATACCAATCCTATTGCACTTCTTCCGAGAGCACCGGCTGATTTTTGGACTTGTCAGACCCTAATGTTTAAACTAAATGCTCGCTTTTGAGCTCCCCAGAGCAGTGCTGCCAGAATCTTCGAAGCAGTAGTTGCTAGATTTGGGAAAAAAAGTTGCTAAAAATAGCTAAAAATTATGTGAAAATTGCCAAAAAAAAAATGCTAAATTATTAAATGTTTTGAACAAATATATATATATGTTTTTAAGACAAAAAAATATCTAAATTAAAATGGAACATGACTTTATATCTTAAACAAAATTAAGAGTCATTATAGTGATATCTAACTCGTCAGCTTCACTTAAATCAGCCAGTGAGTCAAGTACCTATATGGTAGAGCATAATTATGGCCACCTTTTCCGTGTCTGTGTAGACCATATTTTTATTTCTATTTCTATTACAATTATTTAAATTTAAATTTTGGGTGAATCCAAAAATTTAGCTTATAAACTTTTAGCATTTTAACCCAATCACAAAACACAGCAAAAGAATGAGTAAAAACTTTCAAATTGTTCATATAATCAAGCCACTTATTTAAATACCAGAGTCCCGATATCGTTATGAACCATTATTAATCGTAATTTATGCAATCATTTAAAAAAGCTATAAAAAGAGGCAAAAAACGCTAAAGAAAAATAAAAAATTGATAGTTTTGTAATAAAGTTGCTAAAATTGCTAAAGGACAATTAAAAATTGCTAGATTTGTGGCTAATAGCATTTTAAAGAAAAAAGTTGCAAATTTTTTCAAAAGTTGCCAGATCTAGCAACTAAATTGCTAAACTGGCAGCACTGCCCCAGAGGTCCTCTATGGGAATTAAGTCCGGCTTTAAAGTGGGAGTAAAGGCTTTTCCTCTTCAGCAAATGATAATCTATTGCAATAGATTAGATTAGATTTTCATTTACGTCGTCTAACATGTCGGTTGCCATCTGATCCAATGAAGTTCATCTTTCTTAAGTCCAACCCGAGCATATTTTTCAAATTGAAATATCTTAAGAAATTAAATTATATTGCCGTAACTTTAAGTTGAATTTGGATTAATAGTTTCTACAACTATACAATATAGTAATTTAATCCGGATAGCTCCGACATACCATCTGTACCAATTTTCAGTTATATAACTTAAAAACTTGCCTAGCAGAATAAATTCATTTTTCCACGCAACTGATTATAGTGATGAAAAATATATATACCCTCTGTGGGGTCATAAGTTATCGATAATAAACCCACCTCTAAATAGTTGTACATGGCTAGATCACAAATGGCGAAGGCGTCCTTCCAGCGGGACTCGGTGAACTGCGCCAGGGCCACGTCCAGTGGCAGTTGCTGGTCGAGAATGGATTTGAGCAGTGTGACATCCTCCATGCCCGCATTCATGCCCTGGCCATAATATGGCACCATTGAGTGGGCGGCATCCCCTAAAATCAGAGCCTTGTCGGCAAAATGATAAGGCTTGCACTTGACGGACATCAGGTGCTGAGGACGCGTTTTGAAAAAGTCCTTGATGAGCTGCTGCTCGCCAATCAAGGGCAGAGCATCCACATAGTGTTGCCGGAAGAAATCCAACAGCTGTTGATGCGTCTTGATGCCCTCAAACACTTGGAAGGGCATCGATAGGGTGACCGTAAAGGATTTGTCCTGATTGGGCAAGGCAATCATCATGAAGGAATCGCGTGGCCAAATGTGCAAATAATTAGCTGGCATTTGAAATTCGCCATTTTTGGCGGGTATGCACAACTCCAGATACCCGGTATTGATGTACTCCTGGGAGTAATTAAAACCGGGCGTACGCACCAAATGTTGTCGCAATGTGCTAAAGGCGCCATCACAACCAACGATAAGATCAGCGCTTGCGGAGATCAGTTCCTGCTC
>JAWNPO010000556.1:0-12415 GCA_035047525.1 Drosophila quinaria
CGTATTTTTTCAACTTTGTGAGGCAGCATACTGCTGCCCCACAATAGAAATAGTTTTGTTATGATTCCGATGAGCGAGCCATTGGATCGCGCTCGCTCATTTTGGATTTTTTTTTGTGAACATCGCATGGAGCGAACAATGTTCAATTCTCACGGAGAACCAGCGCACGGAATAAGTCGCGATCATCCGATATTTCGTTCTCGTGAACGTCACACCAAAGCGAGCTCACTCATTTGGTTCCCGATGTGAACCACCCGCTAAACATGGTGGAATTTCCGCCACGCCGGCAAGCGTCACTTTTCTGACGGGCTTGAGCGCAACGGACGTGTTTTTCTGAGCTACAAAGCTCTTTTGCCAAGTAAAATCCAAAAGTTAACCCCAACTACGAGAGTGCCTATTCTTTTGTGCAGCAGCGGCCGCCGCAACAATTTTTCGTGTGTGTGTGAGCGCAAAACATTTTTTTGGCCAACCAGCGCCAGCATCAGCAACAACAACAACAACATTTGCACCACAGCGGCCGCCGCAACATTTTCGTGTGTGTGTGAGCGCAAAGCACATTTTTCTTTGCCAACCAGCGCCAGCATCAGCAACAACAACAACAACATTTGCACCACAGCGGCCGCCGCCACATTTTCGTGTGTGTGTGCGCGGGCTTCTAGCCGCCACCAGCCACCACACAGCGCCGCGCAGCGCTACTAGCAGCAACACTCGCGGGTGTGGTACATCGACAGTCGTGCAGGGTTGGCCCGCCGACTTGGTTCACGGCCCGCGGCCGGCAGCGGAGAAGGCCGCGCGTGAAGCGTGAGCGACAAGAGGAGCAGTGACAATCACCAGCGAGACCACTACAGTGGGATTTCGCCTCGTCGTCGTATAACAGCGGGTAAGCTGGCCAGCAGTCTTCGTTTCTCCCTTCTTGGTTCCGCCTATGGAACGGGGACCATTCTTTTCTAACAGTGCGGCAGGCGTGTTTATATATTGAGATCTTTTGTGAAACTTAAAGAGGCAAGCAAACCCCAGCATGGGGAAATAAATGGAAGAAATCTTTGTGACGATGATGGCATGCGTTTTGTTCTGTTGGTCCCTGTAGCCCAACTATTCTTTTTTTCCCTTTTCTTATTTCCTAGGTCATTACAGGTGGCCTTGACGCGAGCCCATGGAGGGGACGCAAGTTCGACCCAACTGGCCGGACTTGGTGCGTCGGGGGTGGCCCGGAATAGGAATACTATCATATAGTTCCTATTCTGGGGTCCTCACCGGCGCACCGGGCCTGGAGACACCGGAGTCCGGTCTGTGGAACCGAGTTACCGTCATACGGTCTCGTCGTCCACGGATCTGACCCGGCGGCCAGATCTGCGCGGCATGGAGGGCATCCTTGGACGGAGAGATACCGTCATACGGTCTTCTCCTTTCTGGGCTGCTCCCTCCACGCCGCCGGTATGGAACGAATTTGCGTCTCGAACTTGGCAGGGCAGGTCCGAGGAGAGCGACGCAACGGGTCTCGGGAGTCCCTCCTCGTCCTCCTAGGCCAATCCCGGGTTCGCGGCAGGGTCAACTCAGCCGATTTTCGAGCGAGAACGTCAGCTTCCCCGCTGACGCTCCCGCCGCTCTGTCCAGTCGTCCCAGATGTTTTACAAATTTTCTGTAAACAGACCCTGGCCGGACTGAGACGCAGACCCCGGCTGGAAAAGCTTCGTTACAGATGGCGCCCGAGCAGGGACTTCTGGAACAAAATTCCTATTAGGTATTTTTTTTTGACACTTCGAGCAACGATATCGGCAGGCCATTTTTTTTTCTCTTCGTTCCCTTTCTTTTCTCTTTTCCCCCCCTCTTATGGAAAAAAAAAAAGCATGCTATTCACCGTCACAAAATGTAGGGTATTATAGGGCCAGCATAATTACATTAGGTAACAAGTAACAAGTTAATACATAAATCCCCGAGCCCGTCAGAAAAGTCAACCACGGGACTCGCACAGGAGTAGAACTTTCCACCAAGCCCAGAAATCTTATATATTCATTGACTAACACGATACCCTGTAGAACACTAGTTTTTATTTTTATTTTTATTTTTCCACGTGGCATTTCTTTTGTTTCTCCCCCCGATCAGTGATATATTTCTCCACGGCCGAGATCTTTTTCTTCCCCCTCACGCATCCCGGGCAGACGCCTGACCTGGGGCAATACCCTGTAAATCGGGCATATCGGTTTTCTGAGAAACATAAATTTTCTTTTTTTTCCTTTCGCTTGTGCCCGCGAGCAATTTTTTTTCTCCTCGATTTCAAATATCCAGGGGGCCGCAAAAAGGTGTTACCAGAAATGGGATACACCTTTATTAAATCATGATTTTGAAATGCAAAAGCGAAAATTTATTTTCCGGTATTGTTTCGGCCATCAAGAATGGAAGCTATCCCTCGGTTTCCTGTAGGTGTGGAGAATGGGAATAGTTTTTCAAATTTTATTGTCCAACTTCGGTGGTAAAAAACTTGGGAAATGGTTTCTATTTTCTAGTCACTGTAATGGAAGTTGAGGGCTGGGTTTTTTTTTTTGGTTGCTAGAATAATGCGTATTTTTTTTGAATCATGATCGTTGCGGCCCCTGCGGAACACTCCAAAGCCGAAAAGACAAATTCTCGGGAGAGGCGATAGAGCCATTCTTCAGCGAGGATTTGGGAGGAGTACCAGCGGGAACAATTCAGGAGAAGCGTCTCAAAACAATAGGGAAAACTCGACCCAGGCGTCTCACCATTTGGGCAAGGGGGCAAATATTTCTGGGGCCATTTTCTTAGAGTTTTTGTTTTTTCTCTCTTCATAACAAGTAGCAGCGGGCCCAGAAAATTTAGCAGCGCTAGCCCGCCGCACAGCGGAAGATTTTGGTTGCTGCTTCCAGATCGCGAGAGCCGGAGAGAGAGGCAGGGCCGTGACGCCGGTGAAGCCGCAGCATGCATCGCGAGATGCGTTATTGTGAGATGCGCTATTACGGCGCACCTGCTTTGGACATATCCATGGTCCCTAGCAGCCGTTCCGGTGCGGAGCCGCCACCGAACAGTCCCCGGTACTCAACGGATAGCCGGTCGACCGAGCCCAACACGGTCAACCCGGGCGCTATGCCGACCTGGAGCCAGGCAGACACGGTCGCCAGAGAAGCCGCGCAGGAGTTGGAAGCCGCCAGGGCAGCCGTAGGCTGGGGGCAAGTAGACTGGGTAGCCGCCCCAGCGTCGTGGCAACTCCATGGCCTGTACGGATTAGTTCCAGTTTCTCTCTTGAACGCCGTCTTTAGAGCCCGAGGTCACGCCTGTGGCCGGAACATCAGGGTCCGCATCCAAACCAGCGGTAGGATGTTCCGTGTTCGGATCCAGCGAAATGGAGCAGTCACGGTCACCTACGTCCCCCCGCAATAACTTTTGTAGGCCCTTAGCCCGCAGTCGGGATCCCATTTTTTCCCGCATAAACTTTTTTTGAAACAAAAAAGAAACCCACACCAGCA
Source organism: Drosophila quinaria (assembly GCA_035047525.1). NCBI lineage: Eukaryota > Metazoa > Arthropoda > Insecta > Diptera > Drosophilidae > Drosophila > Drosophila quinaria. The sequence continues at coordinate 3,480 of JAWNPO010000556.1, forward strand.
GAACTGTAAAAACAGCCGAAAAAAAAAAAAAATAAAAAAACAACGCAAGCAGAGAGCAAGCAGAGGCACCGCGTGCGACGTCAAAACTACAAACCTAGCTCTGCCGCTACAAGGGCGGGCAGCGCTACAAGCTGGCTCTGTCGCCACGAGCGCGGGCAGAATTTCAAACGAGCAAATTCTGCGCCTCGTGCGCGAGCAGCAGCCACAAGCTGGCTCTGGCGCCACAAGGGCGAGCAGAGGGCTAGGCAACACTTTTGTCGCGACGCTTACACGAGCAGCGCTACACCACGACCTCTGCCGACGTCGACTGCGATCGCTACAGGCCTCATGGCTCGAGCCGACGCATCAGCAGGGACAGTCAGTCAAGAACCATCACCGCGAGCAGTCGACCTACAACATAATCCAAGCAAAGAAAACAAAGCAAGACAGTCAGTTGAGAACCTTTACCGCGACAAGTCGACCTGAAGCTAGTAAATAAAAACTCAAAGACAGTCAATCAAGAACCATCACCGCGAGCAGTCGACCTACAAAATAATCCAAGCAAAGAAAACAAAGCAAAACACTCAATCAAGAACCTTCATCGTGAGCAGTCAACATCGAACGCAGAAAACCAACGCGAACTATCAAATCGACAAACGCAAAGTAAACCAACGCGAGTAAAATAAAAATCACCAAGCAAACCAACGTTAATCAACGCGATTAAAATAATTTCAAAAGCAAAGCAAAGCCAAGTATACCAGCGCGATCAGAAATCAGCCAGCTCGATTAACCACAACCACGGGTTAGCATTCAAGAATCCAGCCGCGCTTAGTTGCTTTCCGAGAACCACGCGATCGGGTAATTTCCTACTCAACCACGTGCAACTAGCTTAAAGAAGCGCTTTTCATTCGCCGCCTTTGGAAAAACACGTGTGCAAGCCAACATGGTCGGTGTCAGTTGGGTGTATTTCCGACGCCGGGACCAATTGATCGCGATAGCAAACGAATTTGGTCTCGATTCTGAGGGGACCGTAGCGGATCTCCATGCCCGTGTTGCGGAATTCGTTTCAATAAGCACCCATGCGGAGCAAGTCAAGCAGCGGTTGCTAGAACTGGAACAGCAGTATCGGGATGCCTCGGGATCCGACCACAGCGATTCCAAGAGTCGGTCCCGCAGCGTGTCCCCTGTTCCCAGAGATCAAGCGGTGCCACAAGTGATCGTGACTGCGCCGGGGAGTCAACCACCGGAGATGCGAACGAGTAGTCGGCTCGTTCGTGGGAATCGTAATCATTCCCCCGCCACGCAGAACACGGGCCGCACGGAGACACCATATCGCACGATAGCAGAGAAAGTGCATCGCTGGGGCATCAACTTCGATGGGCAGTCGGATCCGCTTAGCTTTATTGAACGTGTGGAGGAACGTGCCGCGGCTCACCTGATCGACCTGGCCCACCTTTCACAAGCCATTCCAGAATTGCTTACTGGAAATGCTAGTGACTGGTTCCGCGTCAGTCGGTTGCAGGGAGCATCATGGGCCACCTTCAAGCAGGATTTCCTAGATTTTTTCTTGCCCCCTCGATATTTTCAGCGCCTGGAGGACCAGATCCGAGCAAGGCAACAGAGGCTGGGAGAATCCTTCAAGACATACATCGTGGAGCTAAGGTTGCTCATGAAGCGAGCAAGCTACTCAGGAATCCAGGAACTGGATCGGGCCTACGAGAACTTGTTGCCCGAATACCAGCTGTACATACGGCGACATGAGGCACTCTCGCTCGCGCAACTCACGCAATTGGCCACGGACTTTGAGTTTGTGCGAGATCGGGAGCGGCAGAGCAGTGGACCTGCACAACTGGGCCTAGCCATAGCCCACAACCGGGATGAGCCAGCCGTAGCGCCCAGGCATCGGAATCCTTTCCGAGACAACCAGCCGAGCCAGCGGCCTTCAGGAGGAGAACCTCCCATTAGCAGGATGTTGCAGGAATCGGGACCAGCCATCGACGTGCAGCGGGCTTGTAGACGCTGTGGAGAAATCGGTCACCAGGCACGGGATTGTCGAAACCGGCAACTCTACTACTGCTGGCGCTGTGGTAAACGAGGAATTAAGACGACGGAGTGTTGCGGCTTGGCTTCGGGAAACGGACAGCGGCCTTACCTGCCCCAGGACCAGGTGAGGGCAGCCGCCGACCTGTCCCGGGAATAGACCCAATCTTGCGAGTGGAGAAGGCACGCATCGTGGCTCAGGTCAAGATCGAGGGTCAAGTGAGGCAAGCCACCATAGACACCGGAGCCACGAGAAGCTTTATAAGCGAGGATGCAGCCGGCAAACTCGACGCTAGCCAGCTAAGAGAAGTACGCGCAAAAGTCAGTATGGCGGATGGGAGTCGCGCCACCGTATGCAAAGCCCTCGTCGCGACAGTGCAACTCGGTGACAGTTGCGCTTGCATACCCTTCTTAGTGCTGTCAACCGTCGTGGACGACGTGATCTTGGGCATAGATTTCCTGTGCGCCATCCGAGCCTCACTGCACTGTGGACCTGTGCAACTGCAGCTAACCCCAGCGTGTTTGCAGACCCCCACAGGACGTCGTAACACCATCCGCGCCATCCCGGCGAGCCAGGATCCTCTTCCCGGGTGGGAAACGACATTGGGCGGGACCATCGAAGCACTCATCACGCACACACAGACCGCAAGCGACGCGATCACCAAGGCCACAGCAAAGCATCACGAAGACCCCTTCGGGGGAACCACAGCCGGACCAGGCGATCTGTCCGCACCAGCAGCGAGCCATCACGAAGCACGAACCACAGCCGGACCAGGCGATCTGTCCGCACCAGCAACGAGCCATCACGAAGACCCCTTCGGGGGAACCACAGCCGGACCAGGCGATCTGTCCGCACCAGCAGCGAGCCATCACGAAGCACGAACCACAGCCGGACCAGGCGATCTGTCCGCACCAGCAACGAGCCATCACGAAGACCCCTTCGGGGGAACCACAGCCGGACCAGGCGATCTGTCCGCACCAGCAACGAGCCATCACATAGCCGGACCAGGCGATCTGTCCGCACCAGCAACGAGCCATCACATAGCCGGACCAGGCGATCTGTCCGCACCAGCAACGAGCCATCACATAGCCGGACCAGGCGATCTGTCCGCACCAGCAACGAGCCATCACATAGCCGGACCAGGCGATCTGTCCGCACCAGCAACGAGTCATCACGAAGACCCCTTCGGGGGAACCACAACAGGGAGACGCTGCCCTGGCCTGGCGAGCCAAAAGCTAGTACACCAAGACCCAAAGGCGGGCACACCACGTAATGATTATCAAGACCCCTCCGGGGGCAATCCCACACAGGCACCGAAAGACCCAAAGGCGGGCACACCACGTAATGATTATCAAGACCCCTCCGGGGGCACCAGCAAGCGAGGACCGAATCCGCAAAGCAGAGACGACGCCGCAACAACGCTAGCTCCGGAAGGCATAGGCAACCAGGAGACGAAGATGACTGAGGAAATCCGTTCCACCGGGTCAAGTTCATGGGGACCACTTGAAGATGGCGAGCCATCTCAACGTCCTCACCCCTTCGGGGAAACCACGACCGAGGTTTGCGCCATAGCAATACCCCCGGAACCGGATCCTCACGTCAACGAGGCAGACGACGATGACCCCAGCGAGGAAAAACCAGGTCAGGAAGAGGAACCCGAGCTAGAACCATGGGTTCGAGATTTCCTGGAACGAGAGCTAGCGCAGTTTGAAACACTGACTGGAGTCACACACATCGCAGAGCACGTGATCACTATGAAGGATGACCGCCCGATCAAGCAGCGCTACTATCCAAAGAATCCTGCCATGCAGCGCATCATCGACGAGCAAGTCGACGAGCTGCTTAAAAACAACTGCATCGAGCCATCCAAGAGCCCTCATAGCGCGCCAATCGTGCTTGTGGGAAAGAAGACCGGCGACGTCCGGATGTGCATCGACTACCGACAGCTGAACGCGAACTCTATCCCAGATGCGTATCCACTGCCGAGGATCCATCACATCCTGGAGCGTCTGCGCAACGCAAGATACATCTCGACCTTGGACCTGAAGAGCGGTTACTGGCAAATTCCTATGGCACGCGGCAGCCGGGAGTACACCGCATTCACGGTACCCGGACGCGGTCTCTTCCATTGGAAGGTGATGCCGTTCGGTCTCCACTCAGCGCCTGCCACCTTTCAGAGAGCCCTGGACAGCGTCATCGGCCCTGACATGGAGCCATATGCTTTCGCGTATCTCGACGACATCATCGTGAGCGGCGCATCACTGGAGGAACATGTACGCAACCTAGGAGAGGTGCTCCGAAGGCTAAGGCAAGCCAACTTGCGGCTCAACCGGGCCAAATGCAAGTTCTTCAGACGCAGTCTAGTGTACCTCGGGCACGTCATTAGTGGAGAAGGAATCCACACTGATCCCGACAAGATCGCAGCCGTCCGAGAGCTACAACCACCAACAACCTGCCGTGAGCTAAGACGCTGCCTAGGGATAGCATCCTGGTATCGTCGTTTCGTCCCGAACTTCGCCGACATAGTCCAGCCCATGTCACTCTTGCTCAAGAAGGGCCAGAAGTGGGACTGGAAACCGGAACAGCAAGCTGCATTCGAAGAGCTCAAAGCACGCCTGACAGAAGCCCCAGTCCTCGCCTGTCCGGACTTTAGCGAGAAGTTCGTACTCCAAACCGACGCAAGCGACTGCGGACTTGGAGCCGTATTGACGCAACAGCACCAAGGAGCCGAGCGGGTGATCGCCTATGTCAGCCGCCGACTGGTCAAGGCGGAGGAAAACTATTCGGCCACTGAGAAGGAGTGCTTGGCCATAGTTTGGGCCATCCGGAAGCTGAGATGCTACCTGAAAGGGTACCGGTTCGATGTGGTAACCGACCACCTCGCGCTCAAGTGGCTCAACAGCATCGACAACCCGACCGGACGGATCGCACGATGGGCCCTGGAGCTACAACAATACCAGTTCGACATACACTACCGCCGAGGAAAGCAAAACGTCGTAGCCGATGCTTTGTCCCGTCAACCCTTAGAAGTAGCCCTGCAGACCACGCGAGAAGAAGAGTCGACTTGCAAATGGATAACGCGGCTCACCAAACGCATCTTGGAAGCTCCGGAGCGGTTTCCAGACTTTGCAATTGAAGGGAGCCAAGTATACCGTCATCTCGGCCACAGGCCGGAAGAGGAAGACTACGTGCCGTGGAAACTGTGCGTCGGCTTCGAGCATCGATCTAGAGTGCTAGCCGAGTGCCACGACCATCCCACCGCGGGACACCTGGGTATCCGGAAGACAATCGCTCGGATAAGTCAACGCTACTACTGGCCTGGCTTATTCCGAGACGTAGCCCGCTACGTAAAACAATGCGAGAAGTGCCAAAAATTCAAGGTGAGCCAACTCAAGCCTGCAGGCCGGATGCTTACACGCCAGGTGGAGGAGCCTTTCGGAACGCTTTGCGCCGATTTCGTGGGCCCACTCCCACGGTCCAAGCATGGGAATACCATGCTCTTGGTATTCTTCGACGCGTTCACCAAGTGGGTCGAGCTCATCCCCTTACGGAAGGCGACATCAGCGCATCTGGAGCGAGCTTTTCGAGAAACCATACTCAGCAGGTTTGGAGTGCCCCAGCGTTTTGTGTGCGACAACGGTACGCAATTTACAAGCCGATCCTTTCGTACCTTTTGTCAAACCGCTGGCATCGAGTTGCAGCACACCGCCCCGTACAGCCCACAACAGAACCCCACCGAGCGTGCGAACCGGACAATCAAGACAATGATAGCGCAAAACATTTGCGGGGACCAGAAGACGTGGGACGATCTCTTGCCAGAAATCATGCTGGCCATCAATACGAGCGTCTCGGACACAACCGGATTCAGCCCAGCGTTCTTAGTCCAAGGACGGGAACCGCGACTCCCGGGGGCACTCTATGATGAGGTCACACATAGTATAGGACGGGAACCAGAAGCACCAGAGGACAAGGCCAGACGACTCCAGGAGATCTTCCGGATAGTGAAGGAGAACACGCAACGAGCTACGATCGACCAGGCTAGGCATTACAACTTACGACGTCGCGAGTGGCGTCCGGAGTTGCATAGCCTCGTCCTGGTCAAGCATCACGTGCTATCTAACGCCGCCGAGGGGTTTGCGGCCAAGCTAGCACCGAAATACGAGGGCCCTTACTACGTCCGGAAATTTATCTCGCCGAACGTAGTACGACTACAACAAGTGGGCACATCACGACGTCGGGTGGCCAACCTGGCCGACCTCAAAGTATACCACACTGAGCCCGAACCCGATGCCCAGCCTGAAAAGGAGACCGCCTCCTCGATACCTGAGGTCCCCTCGGGCCTAGCCCGGAACTGATCTCAAATACCCCCTCCACGCCTCGGCTAAGCCAGACGTCCTTGCATAACCCTTCGAAAATACTACGTCTTTGCATAACCCTTCGAAAATACTACGTCTTTGCATAACCCTTCGAAAATACTACGTCTTTCTTTAACCCTTCGAAATACTACGTCTTTGCATAATGCCTCGAAACACTAAAACTACGCCTTTACATAACCCTCCGAACTCTAACTACGTCTCTACGTCTCGAACTAACCCAGGACTAGTGCGGCAACCCGTAGCTAATGAATTCCGTTCTTTCCCACAGCACATGGCTGGTCGACCAGACGAACCCTCCGAGGCCGACGGAGTCATTTTGGGCGAGCGCGCAGGGCACAGTGGCCGATATCCGCGTCGACCCCACGACGCCGACTACGAGGTCCACAGCCCGTACGACTCGGAGGACAGCCGAGCGACGCTCCCAAATCCCGAGACCGAGGGCATGGGGAGGGACCCGCTGCCAGACTCGTCGATTATCGGCGAAGTCTTCGCTGACGAACTAAATCGTCAGGGCGCGGGGCACAACGATCTGCCCATCTTGGAGGACGAGGAATACCTCGAGGTGCTCGCCGCGGTCGGAGACGCGGAGGTCGCACAGGACCTACCCTGGGAACAAATCGACTGGGTCGAGATCCCAGCTAGTTGGCGCACCTTCGGCTTGGGGACGATGATCCCTGCCGTAGTGCTGGACGCGGTAGCCGTCGGCCTGCCTAAAGCCCTGACCCGCGGGCAGAAGCGATTTTTGGTGGAGGCCGATGGGAATAGGTTCCAGGTGCACATCTCGCATGCAGGCCGTGTGACGGTTTCCCTCCGCCCCCCGAAGTAAAGGGGGGGTGTGAGGCAGCATACTGCTGCCCCACAATAGAAATAGTTTTGTTATGATTCCGATGAGCGAGCCATTGGATCGCGCTCGCTCATTTTGGATTTTTTTTTTGTGAACATCGCATGGAGCGAACAATGTTCAATTCTCACGGAGAACCAGCGCACGGAATAAGTCGCGATCATCCGATATTTCGTTCTCGTGAACGTCACACCAAAGCGAGCTCACTCATTTGGTTCCCGATGTGAACCACCCGCTAAACATGGTGGAATTTCCGCCACGCCGGCAAGCGTCACTTTTCTGACGGGCTTGAGCGCAACAGACGTGTTTTTTCTGAGCTACAAAGTTCTTTTGCCAAGTAAAATCCAAAAGTTAACCCCAACTACGAGAGTGCCTATTCTTTTGTGCAACAGCGGCCGCCGCAACAATTTTTCGTGTGTGTGTGAGCGCAAAACATTTTTTTGGCCAACCAGCGCCAGCATCAGCAACAACAACAACAACATTTGCACCACAGCGGCCGCCGCAACATTTTCGTGTGTGTGTGAGCGCAAAGCACATTTTTCTTTGCCAACCAGCGCCAGCATCAGCAACAACAACAACAACATTTGCACCACAGCGGCCGCCGCCACATTTTCGTGTGTGTGTGCGCGGGCTTCTAGCCGCCACCAGCCACCACACAGCGCCGCGCAGCGCTACTAGCAGCAACACTCGCGGGTGTGGTACATCGACAGTCGTGCAGGGTTGGCCCGCCGACTTGGTTCACGGCCCGCGGCCGGCAGCGGAGAAGGCCGCGCGTGAAGCGTGAGCGACAAGAGGAGCAGTGACAATCACCAGCGAGACCACTACAGTGGGATTTCGCCTCGTCGTCGTATAACAGCGGGTAAGCTGGCCAGCAGTCTTCGTTTCTCCCTTCTTGGTTCCGCCTATGGAACGGGGACCATTCTTTTCTAACAGTGCGGCAGGCGTGTTTATATATTGAGATCTTTTGTGAAACTTAAAGAGGCAAGCAAACCCCAGCATGGGGAAATAAATGGAAGAAATCTTTGTGACGATGATGGCATGCGTTTTGTTCTGTTGGTCCCTGTAGCCCAACTATTCTTTTTTTCCCTTTTCTTATTTCCTAGGTCATTACAGGTGGCCTTGACGCGAGCCCATGGAGGGGACGCAAGTTCGACCCAACTGGCCGGACTTGGTGCGTCGGGGGTGGCCCGGAATAGGAATACTATCATATAGTTCCTATTCTGGGGTCCTCACCGGCGCACCGGGCCTGGAGACACCGGAGTCCGGTCTGTGGAACCGAGTTACCGTCATACGGTCTCGTCGTCCACGGATCTGACCCGGCGGCCAGATCTGCGCGGCATGGAGGGCATCCTTGGACGGAGAGATACCGTCATACGGTCTTCTCCTTTCTGGGCTGCTCCCTCCACGCCGCCGGTATGGAACGAATTTGCGTCTCGAACTTGGCAGGGCAGGTCCGAGGAGAGCGACGCAACGGGTCTCGGGAGTCCCTCCTCGTCCTCCTAGGCCAATCCCGGGTTCGCGGCAGGGTCAACTCAGCCGATTTTCGAGCGAGAACGTCAGCTTCCCCGCTGACGCTCCCGCCGCTCTGTCCAGTCGTCCCAGATGTTTTACAAATTTTCTGTAAACAGACCCTGGCCGGACTGAGACGCAGACCCCGGCTGGAAAAGCTTCGTTACAACTTTCACTATAGACATAAAAA